>JANHGC010008572.1:145961-163515 GCA_027560395.1 Boaedon fuliginosus
AAAAACTAAAATTAGCAAAATGTCAGGCATGGCAAGATTGATTCAGCCCAGATGCAATTATCATTTAAAAAGTGCTTGATTGAGGTGCCTGATGTTGGGTGATTTATTCTGCATACCATATACATAATTAAAGTTGGGTAGTGGAGTAATTTATCAATCTCGTTGAGACTAGAGAGGGGCACGGAAGGCGGAAAGAGAGAGGGAAAGAAGGGGTGGGAGAGAAAGAGAGAGATCTTTGCCACCGCCTCTGCTCTGAGCTGGTCGCTCTCTGCGCTCTGTTTGTTTTATTAAAACGCGTTCGGGATGTGATCCCGCCCCCTTTTTTCAAGAGTGAAACTGATTATTTCTCCATCTCGGTCAGAGAGAGTCCTTCGTTTGGGATTGTGGGGGAGAGAGAGAGAGGGAGAGGGAGAGAAAGAGGGAGGAAAAAAAGAGGAGGAGGAGGAGGAGGAGGAGGAGAGGAGGGAAGGCAGAAGGAAGAGAAGCTTCGCCGGGCGTGGAGTTTTTGAATCCTCCCTTCCCAGCCTCTCTTCTCTCCCCCCTCCCCTCCTTCCTGCGATCCGTGATGTTACAAAGCCCGTGAGCTGTGCTTTCCCCATTCGCCTCCTGTCACTTCCTTCCTGGACGCTCTCAGGACGAGTCCGCTTACTTTTAATCCGACCAGCAGCACGGGCACTTGCGCCTGCTGCACGCTTAGGGACACACACCGCCACCGTCGCCGCCACCGCCACCAGCGCCACCACAGAGCTCCTGGCGGTTCATTGGATTGATTTTCAAGGTTGTGTGTGTGTATGCGCGCGCGGGCCTGCGCGCGCGCGCCCGTGTGCATGTGTGGTTAAAGGAGGCTGCGTGTTGGACCAGGCGGGGAACATCTTACAAGGCTGGAAGAATTAAAAGCTTTTTTTTCCTCGTTCCTTCTCCTCCTCTTCCTCCACCTCCTCCTCCCCCCCTTACTCTGTTCAATCATTTCTCTTTCTCTCTCTTGTTTCTCAAGAAGAGGAAAAAAGATCGGTCAAGGACTCGCCTGATCATCCCAAACGTTTGCGATGTAAGTACACGTGCAATTCCATTTAGGAGTCAGGCTGTGTTGACACTGCTGGATGTCTAATGATAGGCATTGGGACATGTATGGCAGTTAAGTCAGGTGTCCTGGGAATAGTGGAGTCACCCAGCAGTAGATGGCTTTAAGGAAATGTGGCACTCTTAAGTCACCTAGGTAAGTTTCTGAGGGTTTCTTCCTCTCTTCCCCATCTGCTTGAGTGTTTAAAGTTTCATGAAGTTAGTTCACGTCACTGGTGTATTTTGGTATTGTGAAGTGAGCTAGGGTTGTTTGTCTTTTAACATTTCACCAAATGCTTATGACCTTGGAGTACTTGCCCCATGAATTATCAAACAGTGCAGTGAAGAAATAACCTGGCATAAGAGCAAATGCCCTTTTAAACTTCGGTGTGTGTGCAGTACATCACTTTTTTTCATGCTTTGGTTTTCATCACAGCATCTCTCCCAATACACTTTGTCTTTATAAGCTTTCTTATGAAATGGAGGAAATTAGAACATTTGAATGGAAAAGCAAGTGATGCTCCACTTTTGCAGTCTTTCTAACTTTAGCTGTAAGTTGAGCGAGATTGCATTGCGCTTTGGCAGGCTGATTTTTTTTCCTATTAATTAAAACTTCAGGCTGAAGATGAGTATGAAAGAAGGGAAATCTATATAGAGAATACTCTTTCATTGTAAAAATATAAAGTGGTTATAGTTTCTTCATAGGATCTAATGAGAAATTGCTTTTAATAATTCTGTTAATTAAAATATTTTAGAATAATAAAACTTTGTGCTTTAATATTGATATTACTTGCAAATGTTGTGCAGTCTCATCTTTAAGTAGCACAGATTGGACTTTAAATAAGATACTTATGGCATGTACTTTATATCTGCTACTGTTGGATAAGTAAGCAGCACAAGGGCAATCTGCCAGTATTTCAGAGGTGGACTAAAGATTCTTGGCTTGAGAAGAAATGTCTTTTAGTAAATTATCAAAGCAATTGTCTTTAAATGGTATTAGTTCCTGTATAGTTTTAGTACAACATATAAATATGTTCTAAGGGCCAATTGTCCTAGCTATGTATTTGAAGTCTATACTAGTTTAAATTGTATTCAGTAGGGATTGCATAACATAGATACTTACAGGAAATATAATAATACTAAGCTTTAAGGCATAGCAGAGGCAGAGTACCTATGAACTAATACTTCTGTTTTAAAGAGCAGTGTTCAGGTATAACCAATCGCATTTGATTTTTTTTTCAATATAAGATTTTAACATATATTCAGCATTGTATCAGATAGTCTGGGAGCATTGTTTAAGATTAATGGATTTTCATTACAAGCTTTGATGAACTGTAGCTCAGTATCAAAATAATAAAAGTACTCTATTTTTATACTGTCAAAAGTTATTGGCAATAAAATTCATGTATTTAGAAAGTATTAATGCAATTTCTATTATGCTTAAATGGCTATTGGATTCATTTTAATGTGACAAAGATTATTTAGTGCTATTAGGAACACTGACTAAAATCTTCAGGGTTTAATAAGTCCTGTCAGTATTATTGCAGATAATATGTTTTACTTTGTTTTACTTCTTATACAGAATAAATTACTCTTCTATGTTCAAATATCAGTTTTGAAATATGCAAGCCATTTCATGAGTTAAGTTTCTGAGAACTCCTTGCATGACAGTCATATAAATGAGTGAAGGTTTATGAAATGAAGCTCATTATCAGAAACAAGTATCTTTGGGGTTGTTACGAACAGTGCTTTGAACAGTGTAGACTGCCAGCTGATTACACTCCCTTAAATTTTCTTTTAAAGTATGCTAAATTATTAAAGTCACATCTGTGTAACAGGTGATATATAACTGCATATAAATTAGAAATGTAATACTGGAATATTCTAGATTCAGAGCTGAATAATACCCTATTAGGACACACTAAAATGGCACAAAAACTATATGACCTATTATTAGACTATGTTATTTAAAGTTACATGTCTGAATTGTCCTTTATAGAATAATTTACATATGCAATAATGTAATCATAAAAACTGTATTGAAAGATATTAATTGTAAATAATATGTACTACTAGCAGTAATAATTAAAATATACTTTTTGTCATCTATTACCAAGATAACAGACTTCATTAATATTATGCAAATATATGAACAACTATCTCTACTTTAATTAGGGATACATACTTAAGAAGGGAATAAAACACATTATAAAATAAACTGTTGGGGGAATAAATAGAAATAAACTTTAAACAGTTAGCATGTCTGAACTGCAAACTTGCTTAACTCTTAAATGTTCTCTTTATGATACTGATGAAAAATAAAACAATCTAAATCACATAGATACTAAGATCTATTGAACTCTGAGAAATACATTTCTTAGCATAAGGCTAGATTTTAAATATTTAAGCAATATTGCCTTCAAAGTAAGAAAATATGGATCAGTCATTTTTAACTAGACAATGGCATTTTTACTTCCTTCCCTGACTATTCCAAGATTTTTTATTTATTTTTATTGTTTTCAGAGCATCATGTTTCCATATTAAATACCAGAAAGAATTCTCACATTAAAAATGTTAAGATTTAAACCTGTTGGACATAGACCAACTTTATGCCACTTAGTCACTTTAAAAAAATAGATTGGGAAAGTTTAAATCCTGATACTTTTATACATGTAGCATAAATAAGTCCAGTTAATGAAAACAAAAATAGTTCACTCATCATTTCTACTGAAAATGTACATTTATCCCAAGTATCTGTTTGATGTATATTCTTTACCTATTTCCATCTCATAAATGTTCATGTTATGTATTTGGCAAAATGGAAACATAAAGATCAAATTTAGCAAAGATAAACATCCCTGTGCCATAGTGTTAAAACCTATATTAAATTATGTGTTAAATGGCTGTTGCTATAAATTTTCATTTATAATATATATATATAAAGGAGGCCTATGATTTATGGAGTAGATTAACAGAGTAAAGAAATTGTAAGTATTATGTGTACATTTCCAAGCACATTTCTTTATTTTAAGGGTATAATGATTGGTTTATGGTTCCAAACTGGTTTAAGTTAATCTTCTAAGAGGTGTCAGGCAGTATGGTAGTTGTGGACAGGTGTGATTAAATCCTAGTATCTTCATCTGTACCTTAATCTCAACTGTTGCATTGCCTGCAGTGCAGCAAAGCAGGGCTGTTTGTTAGGATCTGTCATCTTTAGGAAATCAGAGCAGATTATATAGACAATTCACAAAACCAACAGTGACAACAAAGTCTTATGTGCCTTACAAAAGGAGGATTAGACAGTTCAGATGTCAACTTGATTGGACAGAGATAAAAGCTGATTGCTGCTGCTGCGTGGCAAGGCACACTTCATTTTCAATTGGTTATTTATTAGATAAGGAGTATCATACTTCGCTTAATCATTGTTAGGATACTATAGGAAGTATAGGAAGCTCAGGTTTTCAGTCAGAATATGTGTTTTGGGAAAGATGTAGTCATTCAGAATGCAGCATATGTAATTACAATGTTTTAATGTACAATGATTATAAAACATTGGAAAATTCTATTTTATGATACCACAGTACCTGGTGAACTGCCACATGCCCCAATACTGTAAGATTGTTAAAAAAATATGGTCTTTTTTTCCATATATACAACAGAATGCAAGACAGAAGCATAGCACATCCGAACATTTTCAGAAAAATTCTACTGAAAGCATTGGCATTGCTGCTATCTACATTATTTCAGAATTACAATTATTCAATTAACTTGTTAATTTATCAGAAAATATATTACCTTCAGTCTGTTTCATTCCCAGGAACTTTTGACAAACTGTTTCGGATAGAGTATCCAGTTGTGTTTGTACACTGTATTTGGGAAGTTAATTGGCATTTTTTAATTGCAACATTTGAAAGCTTTGAGTTGCATTTTGCTGATTAATTGTCCAATATTTCTCACTTTTAAAAAACAAATAATATTTAATGTTTAAAAATAAAATACTGTTTTTAAAAAGCAAGGGGGTTTTGCCTATTGTAACATCGAGTCAGCCAGAATCACACATATTGTTTCAGATTGCCTGTGATATAGATTTCTAAAACTACTACTGTATGTTCTTGTAACATTTTCTATTAATTTTAAGTATTTTAAATTGAAAAAAAAATTCAAAATTAATTATACTTGTTTAATTACAGATGTTTCATATTTGTGATATTTCGTGTTCATTTACTACCCACATCCAATTTCATATTTACAAGATTCACAGTTTAGATTGATATCTATAAGGTGATTTGTATTTATGCACTGTGGTCCTAAACAGATTGCCTGGAAATAAGTCCCATTGAACTCATCTGGGTATAATCTAATTACATATAGAGTTGAGATGCCGGTCAGTCTACAGAGAAGTACATTAGTGCTAGATTCCTATGTATGTTTATTTGAAAGTAAACTCCCGCAAATCTATCAGAATTCATTTTGAAATGATAGGTTAGATTAGATGTCAGTCAACATAAATCAAAGCATTATAATATAACTAGATTGGATGTATAAGTGTGATAAATACCGCTGAAAAAAATTACCTTCTTAGATTGACCATGATAAAAATACACAAGCCTAACAGTCCATTTCACATACTGCAAGTATTTCATAGCAATATAAAAGGAAAGTCTTATGAAAGTAAAAATGTATTACCATTGATATGGTATATGTGGAGTTTATAAAATATTATATTGGTCAAATAAAAAGATATGATGGCTGCTAAAGATTAAATATAATTAAAAAGGTTTGCTATAAATAATCAAGAATGAAACATGAAAGCTTGCTATAACGTTCTTTAAATTGGCTTAAGTTTTCAATACGTATAAAAATATACAGATTTAAAAAAAGGAATAATATGCAATATTTTAATTATATAGAAGAGATTATATCTTCAATTCATAAACCTTTCTAGTAGCCATTATTTTCAATATAAAGGAGCAACAATATTTTAGTTTTCAATTTTTGTATCCTCCAAAGGTTTGCTGAGCAAAAGTATAACTTCATAAATTAGTTATGTAGCAATGGAATAACCACTTATCCATGTTAACCTTTGGAGAACTTTATAGATATCAGTCAATAGCCTAAATGCACATTTAACCTAAATGTAGCATATTAATGTTTTAATAAATGCACCATGTCTTTTCAGTATACTGAGAACTAGCATGTATTTTTTTTTCTTACATTCAGTTGTGTTTTATTTTTGAGAGTGCCTGAACTGGTCCCTGAAGTTTTTTTGGCAAGGTTTTCAAAAGTGATTCACCATTGCCGCCTTCTTAGGGCTGAGAGAAAGTGACTGGCCCAAGGTCACTGGCTTTGTGCCTAAGGTAGAACTAGAACTCATAGTCTTCCAGTTTCTAATCTGATGCCTTGACCACTGCATCAAACTGGTTTATGGCCTGAATTGCAAATCTGGATGATAATAAAACTATTTTTTCATTTATCTAGTATTCAACTAAAAGTTGGATAAATATTAGACATTTCTTTTAGAATTTATAGCCACAACTTGCTCATATACTCTAAAACCACACCATACGATGCTTTGTTTACAGTTCTTACTAACCTGTACTGAAATTTATTTTTGTAACAAAAGTATCAAGTGGTCTTTAATCTAAAACTCTGCCATATAATCATCTGCTAAGCTTACATTAGTAAAATACAATTCTAAAATATGCCATTTTTATTCCATTTGGAATGAAAATGTAACTTGCTTATAACCGTCACTATTAAACTAAGCTTTAGTGTAGGAATCTAATAAATTAAGCTATTGCTGAGAAAACTTACTTGCAACTTATTGTTTGAATGTCACAGAAAGTTTGGGTACAATTTTATATAAATTGTTGTTTTCATTAAAGCCCATGGAATTTAAAGAGAGTTATTGTATACAACTCTGACAATGTATCCAATCAAACTGCAGTTGGATTAAAATTTCTAAAAATATGCAGAATATACAGAACAGATATTTAAAACTAGATTAAATTAAAAACTAGAGCAGGCACATGACACAGAGATGGCATATATAATAATAAAAGTATAAGCAAGACATTATGTCCACTGCTTGCTACCAGAAATGTTTTGGTTTTTAAAGTAGGAGTTGGAAGGAGAGCATAGATGAGTAGATTTTAGAGAAAATCTTTCAAAGTCATTTATCGTACTAGCAGAATATAGCTGACATTGATGGGCTGTGTCCATGAGTTTCCTAGTATTGCTTTGTTGCATTTCTTTAATAGTTAGTTAAGTATATTCATGATGGAAGTATTTCAGAATATATTACTGTCCTTCCTTCTTCAATTCTGAAACCAAAGAACAAATGTGTTGAACATGTTCCTATGACCTGACATACTTTTCTTTTTCTTGGAAAATAGAAGGCAACTTCCAAAAGCTATGAACTTTTCATTAAAGAAAGGCATAGATTTAGGTATTTTCATTAAACATGTACAGATAGAAATAATTTAAAGCTTTTTATTTTTTTACGCAGGAGAGGATTGGGCATTTTACTGGGAAGAGGATTGGGCATATGCAATGTCTTTTAATCATAGAGTTCTATAGCTGAAATTAAAACAAATAGAACACTACCCGCCCGCCCCCCCCAGATATTATAGACATTTTAAAATATTCAACATTGCATTTCATTGGTTTGCCAAAGGCCAGCCTAGTATATAATGCATGTTTAGTATATGTGTAGATATAATGAAATGCTTATTATTAGCAATAAGAGTTATCATTGTTTACATATCTCACCATTTTCCTATACCCATAAATCAGACCAGATTTTCATATCTGTCAGACCCATTTAATGAATAATAACATCTCTCAATGTGCAATTTTATAGTGCTGTACATGTTCTTTCGTGTCACTTCAAAGCCTAGAATAACATAGACACTGTGTTGTTGTTAGGACACTGGCTATTTGCTCCGTTATAGTTACTCCTGTCCTTCTGTAATTGTTGAGGAAGACAGTACAGATTAAATGTTATCTTAGTTTTACATAGTGCATACAGTTATATCATATATTCTCAGATCGTACTAAACCATAATTTGGGTTAGGCATAATATGCTTGTAACCCAGTTGTACTTTATAAATCATGGTTTAGGATTTATAAATTCTACCAGTATTTGCTCTGCCTTAACAGACCATGTGAATCCAGCCATATGGTCAGGGCTGAGTCACTGGCAGCTACCTGATGGTTCCACGAAATGATCTGTGAAATCCAATGAGTGGAAGGATGAACCTAGAAATTGGATACAAGGTCTCATTGAAATACAGTAGAGACAGGAAGTTTTTGTTGTCCAGCTAAGGTACCATCCCAAATAGGAAGCATATAATGCTTCCTGTTCTGGATGGCCAATGTCTTGCCTGCTGGATGAAGATACTTTATTATAAGTTTCAAAGGAAACAGCTACGTACCAAGTACTGCCTGAAGCTCCAAGGATACAGTTAGAGTATAAATTGGGGGAAATTGCTGAATAGTTTCTTAATTGCCTGAAAACCTATTGCAGCAAGGCAGTATGGTATTTTCTTAGTAGTCACACGGCATTCTGGACATGTCTTCTGGTTTTCACTGAATTTTATCTAAAAGCAATGCCAGAATTATATTGGGTAATATAGTGGTGCTTATAGCGGTGCTTAGGTATATGATCTTAAAATTTCTTTGTTATGTAGATATTCAAAAAGAACGGACAGTGAACTTGATGGACTTGAAACTATTTTTTCCAATGCTTTCAGCACTCCCTGCTTTTAAATTTTAAAAATGAATCAAAATGCCTGCAGAAGGAGAAATTAAGAGTAGAAAGAAAAATCAGGGAAACTTAATCCTCCTCTTTATAATTCTCTGTTTAAAATATCCTTCAAGGGTTTTTTTTCTATATTAACTTATATACATATATATTTTACACCCACACAGTAACATTAAAGTTGAACCCAACAGGTTATGAATATATTCAGATCTTTGGTAATTTGAAATGGAAAAATTGAAACAGGAAAGAAAAACATGCACCATCTTTCTTTGTTCTTGACTGTAAATTTATTTTTGCAAGGTAGCTGATTTCCTTACTTTTTAAAAAAAAACAACTATTTTAAAGACCTGTTTTACATCTTTATCTAAGAACTGGAAGACAGTTGGTAATGGGTTCAGATCTAACTATGAAAGCATCTAGAAATAGAAAGTTTCAGCAGATCCAAAAGTTGACTAGAAGAAAAATTGTGCATGAAATGGTTGCACTGCATTAACTAAAGAGAATCTAATTTAATGAATTTGATCTGTCACTTTTGAGCCTTTACATTTGCAATGTTAAATTTATATATTAGCCTAGGGATCTATCTGAAGTATATTTTTAATCTGGCTTTTAATATGTTTGTATCAGAGATGCAAACTCAACCAAGTGTTATTTGCAGTTGAATCCATAAACAAAGTAGAATGAATGTCACTTGTAGCATGCAACTATTGCCTGGATTAAACTGCAGTGCTAGCTTTTAAATAATCAATACCTGTTAAAATATATGTGGGTAAGGATAAGAGTTAGAATACTTATCACAAAGAACTAAGAGAACTAATTGCTTACCCATAAAATGTAGAGAAATAGTTTTCACAAATAAGACAATCTGTAGGTAACAAAAAAATCTGTAGGTTTATCTTTTAACAGATAAACAATATAGTTTTTAATGAATGCTTTCTTCATTTTGGTAGTCTGAGACAGTGGAATGTTAGTCGTAACTGCGAAGCAGATTATGTCAATGATTAAAAGCTTGATTTTGTTCTAGAGTGTATACAGTGAAGTTTTAGGTGGTATGTATACCCATTATGGATTTTTGTACTGTTAATTGTATTCTTCTGGTAGGCAGTAGAAAGTAGAAAATCATAAAGATTGGCTTTCTGAAGGCAATCAGAAAATTTAAAATAAAATCTTGTTGTTATAAAATGATATTATAAAATCAGTCACTATAAAATAAGTCAACTACTTGGTAGAACTAAAATAAAATAATTTATTAAATTTGTATGCTGCCCAAATCTCAACAGCTATGGACATCTCACGATGATCATACAGGAGATTACAGTAAACTCAATAAAACATAAAAAGAAAGTAAAAGAAAGGTAGATAGCAGGGTTGATGAAAGGAATGATCCAGCTGTTGCTTGTTAAACACCCAGGTAAACATGTTTGGAATTCAGTTATGGCTATTGTGAAAGGCTTTTTTTATTGTAGCCAAGAACTTTGAAACTGAAGTAATCCTAACTTAATTGCTCTTCTCTTTGATTTACTCTATTTTCTACATCCTGTCTCATATCTCTCTGTGTATGCATATCTGTGTTTTCTATATACTTTACATCTATATATTCTGTTTACTGTTTACTACTTGTTCTATTTATATTCTCTACTTTTGTCAAACCAGCTTTTAGGTGGCTCACGGCAAGTACTTTGTCACCATAAGGTTGCCCTTTTATGCAAATTATATATTCATTTTTTTAGAAAAAGGCCAAGAGACCAGCGGGAGAAAAGTTAGTATGGTTAATCAGTTTCTGTCAACTTTCATGTTTAAATTCTCAGAATAAGTATTCTTGCCACTGACAAAACATGAAAGTAGTAAACTTTACCTAAAATGAATTATCTGTGAGTATATATCATAATAATATGAACCTTAATGAAGTATTATAACCTGATATCCTATTTAGCAATTAATGAATCTGAAAGTATTTTATTAATATACGAAAAGGGAAATGTTTTCTTTAAAAGACATTTTATAACCTAGGGATACCAGACTGTAAATACTGTTATTAAAAGTAAAAGTATGGTAATTGAGGATCATTTAATCCAGCATTTTACTGGGAGGCACTAATTATTAGGTGGAAACTGGACAATTTAACATGCAATGAAATATGCAACTAGGAAAGCTTCAGTGAATGTATACCTAAACTGAGCCCATATTTTTACTTAAATCTGATTAAACCTTACACATGATGATTTGTAATATGTAAACCAGGATTACATTCTTATTTGTGTATTTTTCTTAAAATAGGAGTTTTCAGTTAAAAAACCAACAACAGTGTTGCAATCTTTTAATTTATAGTGGATACCAGATTAAATAATTTTAATCTGTACTTTTCATTATTCTGAATGGCAATCTACATGCTTCACCATTTGTAGCTTTCAGACTTTCAATTTTGGACTTTATTTCTGCCATTTTAAAATGGATTACTTTAACAAATACGTTCTTAAATGGTTCACTATAAGAAACACTTTTACCACTGGCAAATAAAATACTGTATATAATAATCATTTATTGAATTATTATATTTGTATCCCACTTTTCTCATGTTTGTTTCATTGGCTTTTAGTTTACAGTTTTCCTTTAGTTGCCTGTGTCTTTATAATCCTTTTTTTAAAATATTGTTAATTTGCTAGAAAGAGCAATCACATCTTTATTTTTTACAGTTCCAGCCAATATACATAATTCTCTAACCTTCTTTCCCCCCATAATAACAAGATGGGGCTGAAAGGGGAATTGGTTGTCACTCAGGTAGTTTTCATGACTAAGGCATAACTGATTTGATATCTCAACCAGGCACTACCTCAACCAGGCTTTCTAAATGAGAGTGGTTGATGGTTTTTTTAAAACATTGAAGCTTTTTAAATGTTCATCAGGAAATGTAGTAAGTATCCCATGTGGTACAATTTGTACATGGAATAACAGATGCCAGTAAAATGCTGACCAAGGCAGTCAGCTACTTCTTTTGTATGTTCCAGGACCTATATGTAGTATGTTTTCAATCACTATCATCTCTCCTCCTTTAGTCCACCAGTAAGGCAGAAAAATAGAAGTGTTCCCTATGCTTTTAGCCAGTTTCAGTTTATTGTTATGTCTGAATCCAGACAAACTATGGTTAGGTTTATCTGTGGCTTAGAGAAAGAAGTTTGTATTGACCTAAACAATGGTTGATGAACGTTGCCTTAATTCTTAAACTATAGCTGTAAAATTAATTATTGTTGAGGTTTAAACATTTAAAAAAATGGTACTATAGTTAAGGAAAAACAAACACTTGTTTTCCCCTCATGGGCTATGTCATGATGAAAAAGATGAGATTTATTTATTTATTATTTATTAAATTTATACCCCGCCTCTCTTCACCCGATAGGGGAACTCGAGGCGGCGATGTAAGTTATGAGATAGAGACTTCAGCACATAACTTTGAATCATACAAGAATTTAGCTTGCGGCCAAGTTAGTATCTTCTGAGATTAAATGCATTATTTATTCATGATTTTTTTTTAAAAAAAACCTATTTTTAGTTAGGGACATGCTACAATGGGTGTAGTTCTTTCTACTTTTCCACACTGGCCTCTTGACACACTCAAATATATGCACATATACTGTGCACTTCCTGTTAATTCATGAGCATCTGAAGTGATGATATTTAGATTTTAGTGTTGTCTTCACTATGAATGTTCAAAAAGTTGGTATCAGCATATTTAGCTTGTATTTACAAATCCACTGGATCCATTGTATTGTAATACTTATGAAAGGGATCTGTATGGTAAGTTAGGAAGTTGTACCCTTTGGAAGTCTTTTTAATCTTTTTGGATTCCTGCTGCAGTCAACAACAACTGTGCAAAATTACTGAGCCAGCTTTAGGGCTAGGCAGCTGTGCCCATTACTAAATATATCTTTCAACATCAGCTTTGTCCATATTCAAAAAACTGCTATCATCTTACGCTTGGAGTTACTGCACTTGCGCACAATAAGATTTCTAAGGGAATAGGTAGGTAGGATCGCACTAACTATAACTGTTACCATTAATGTTGCCATTATTCTTATCATATGATATCAAAGTGAAAAATGTGAAGTGAGTGACAGTGGAATCCTGCAGCTAATAGCAAAGGATGCTAAGCTTAGTTTGCAATGATAATATTGAAGAAGCATATTTGTGGAATAAGAAAATTTATAAAAAAACAGAAGCTCTGCTAAATGTTAAATGACAAAATAAGACATTTGTTATTTTTCCAAGACAGGAGACTGGACATTGCTGACTGTGTTGTGAGATTAAAAGAATGAACATTGCTCCTATTTTTGTTCTTGTTTTACTAAACCATTATTTTGATATTTTTTTAGGTTGCAAAAAACAATGGCTGGAAATGACTGTTGTACATTATATAGTGCTTAGATCTGTTATCCAATGGAGTATGGAGTGTTTGGTTTATGGAAATAAGGGTAAACTCTTTAACTCTTTAACTTAGGGATGGACAAACTTAAAAGGAGAAGGGAGGCTAAAAAGCATATGGGGTCATTCCACGCATTTAGTGGGAAACTTGGGAATTTTCTTTTTTAACTGATATTTCACTTTGGAAAATAAAATGTTCATGTATTTCCTATCTCTAAAAACAAAAAAACCCTGTGAAACTGTGCTGTGTATTTTCAGAAGCCATGGCTAGTGATGACTGCTAGGCCCCAAAACAGAGGACTTGGGGATGGGGGAGCACATAGAGCCTCAGGTTGATTACTCTTACTATATGCATTGAGCAAACTGCAGCTGCAGAGAAAGTAAACTAATAGTAGGAAGTTACTGCCATCTGAGGCTAAGGAATGAAGACCTATAAGAATTCTGTTGAATTCTTTGGGGGACCAGTCAGCTAGACAAGCAACAGGCACATAGCAATTTCTAATATTGACCTAAACCTGAATAGGAAATTGTTGCAATTTTAACATCTGTGTATCTATTGTCAATTGTCAGCCACTGAGTCATTGCCTACTGAGGAATTGCACCCTAAAATATAATTAGTGTCCCAGCATTTATTTATTCACAGTTACTTGGAATGAAATGCTGAAAGTGGCGTGAATATTACATAGGTGCTTGAAACAAAAAAAATTAAGCCTTAAACCCTTTTTTATTTACTGTGTGCTAGATTTTAATATGCTCAATGAAGAACAATTGTGACTAAATAACTAAATCTTCTTGTTTTATTTCTGAGACAATTAGAATTTATATGTTGATTGAATTGGTGAATTTGTATATGATTTTCAGAATTGAGAATCAAACTTCATTAGAAATTTGAGCATACTTTCATTCTTGTCAGGTGCTTATCTAAAACCTTTTTTTTACTTTAAATCACTTGTAAAGAAGGAAAGGTTGATTATCTTTGATTTTTAAAAAAATAAAAACACAATTGTTTCTATGCTCAGTAGTATTAGAAACAACTTTTTATATAAGTGCTGCAGTATTTACACGTATGTCTGTGACCAAATGTATAATCTATCCTCCATATGACTTTAGAACTTGTGGACTTTTAAAATGAGTTTATACAAATAGGTCTTCACTGTTTTGGTTGTTTCATTTTTTGTCAACACTACTGTGGTTGTAGCTTTGTCTCATTCTTAGTGCTATCCTATATATATTTTCACGGAAGTATGTGACAGTGCTTTCAGTGGGGCCCACACCTTAGTAAACACTAAATTTACAGTAGTTAATTTTTGAATGGTAAAGTTGGCATATTTGCTGAAATTTTCTTTAAATTCTCATTTTCAGTGCTAGAGCAATAGAAAAGCTGCTTAAATTGGATGTTGTGGAGAAGAATCCCTACTTTTTACCAGCATTCATTCACATGGGGTTGAAAGTGCATCTCGGGTGGTTGCCTGTGGCAGGCATTTCAAGTAGACTTAACTCAGCAAATCCCTATCCTGTTGCTGTTGCTTTTGTTATCTCTCTGTCACTCTCTCCTGTTCTGAAGCAGGATCATAAGGATATGCAGTGTCAGTGAGATAAAACAGGGCTTCTTGCTGGCCACATAACCCAAAATGCCTATAACTTTATCTCTTGGAGCTGCTAGGTAATAGAATGTAATGAGATGCAGGCATGTGGAATACCAAATGCAGGATGCGACTTTGTGGGATGGACATCTTTTTTTTTTAAGCAATGTACAAATGAAGATGTTAAGAATTAAAGTGGATGTGGAAAATACAGATCACAGCAACAGACAAAGAAGAGTACTCTTTTGTACTTGGGAAGAAATCCAGGTGGTTTCCAGAGAAAGATTTGGCCAATATACACTGCTATAATTTTTTTCAGATGGATTCTTCATATCCGTAAAGCAGCATAGAAGAGTTTAGGACTGAATGGTAGGATTCAGAAATGATCATACTAAATAAGGAACTTTTTCTGCTTTAGCTTCCCCCCTCCCCCTCTGTATTGGGGCAACCAAATAGAAATTAACAGGGGAGTGAATTTGTTCTGTTTATCATTTTTTTGCCTTTATAAGCCATATTTTTTTTTGTTTCGTTCTGATTTACTGTGACTGAATGGTGTAATGTGCTAGTTAACTTATTCATTTTATTCCTTCCTCCACACAAGTTTATTGTTCTCAGCAAAAAAACCTTTGTCAGATTGATTCATGTATTAAAACAAGCCGGTGTTTCTTGATTAATTTTACCTACTTGTGTGAAGAAAGACAAATGTGGCTAAAAAATTGATTTGTCATTATGTGTCACTGGGGCCAGATTCTTCATTTTAGGGAATACTCATAGTTTCTTTTTTCTGTTTATATTAATAGGAGCCTTTCAGGAGCCTAACTGTAATTTTGGAACTTAGATCACTGTGTTATAGTAGATGTGTGTATGTATATATAATGTTTTGATATATCACATAATAGAATCTGATTCTAGGAAATTGAACAATTTCCTTGAATAATTTGTATTGAAAGACTAAAAACTGGTAATTAATCAATTGGCCTAACCAGCAACATCTTGAAAAAACCAAAAATCCAGAAGTTCTACAGTTGTGATAATACTTTCATTTTGGCTACTTTGCCTTATATAGGCAAAGACGAATAGTTAGCATCGAAACATTGATTGTGGGCACCTCTCTTTGCTTCTTTGTCTATTTAGTAAAGTCTTCTGTTATATCTGACAATCATTTCTACTTTCCTTTATTTTTATTTTATTTTTATTTATTAGATTTGTACCCCGCCTCACTTCCCCGGTCAGGGGGAACTTGAGACGGTTAACAACAATTTAAAATGACAATATATTGCATTTTAAAAACATCTAAACCCACCAGCAACACATTCGCAAACATTCAAAAAACAAAAAATGGGGACATATTAATTCCAGGCCTTCCGACACAGCCAGGTCTTTGTAGCTTTATGGAAGGCCAACAAGGTGGGGATGGTCCTGATCTCTACAGGGAGCTGATTCCAGGGGGTCGATAATTATCTTTGTAGATAATTTCAGTCAATAAGCAAAAGGAGTGACAAATAATAAATTATTATTATTCAGCCTGAAACATTTCAGTTCTAATCCTGAATTCACAAAGTTACTCTCTGAGAAAAAAAACATCCTTTCAAATGAATTAAAAATTTTAAAAGGGAATTCTAATCTTCCTTCCTTACAAAAACCCATGTGCTGAGTGAATTATTCCCATCTGTCCTTCCTCTACTCCCATTCAGTAACCTTGTTGCAAGGTTATGATTAGTGAGAAATGGATCTTAATCACCAGTTGTAATGTTCTTCTTTTGCTGCAGCTGTTATAGGCAAGCTACCACACTGCAAAACTTTGACTTTGGTTTTATTTGTAACCCAAGGCGGGGGAGGGATATTTGAAAGCATTTTGAACATAAAACTGTTGAATTACTTTTATTTAGCAGGACTGCAAAGATTCAGATCCAGTCTACAAAAGGTGCTTTGTTGTGTACAGAAACAGAAATATAGATCAATCTGTCCTTTAAATAGTGATACCTCATGACCTTCATTTTTAGTGTTGATGATCTTTCAGTGAAAGTGGCAGGCTAAAAACTTATTTTCTAGTAAACATTTCTTTTCCTTCAAAAAACGGGGAAATTATATACGAGAGACCTCTGTGTGAATATAGTGTCGACTAAGGTATTGTTTATATAATGTGCTACTGAATTTAATTAAAATGTTAACCTGCTCTATTTTTAATTCTTTTATGATAACTGTGCCAAACTATCCATGTGTATTTCTTTGTTATCACCTGTTTCATCTTCAGCAGATGCACACAATCTGCTCTCTTGTCACTAAATAGGGTGAAGTTTTTGAAGAAGATGTTAGAACATTCAGCTGTTCTGCATAAAAAACCTTTTCTTGAAATAGTGTAGTATAAAATTGAGGGGAGAATAGACATCTGATTATACACTTCAAAATATAACATAAAAAACATTTGAATCAGGAACCTTTGAAATGATTAGATTAGTGGTCAGATTAAAGTTTTGTGTAGACACTTTTTTGGAATCAACTTTCTTAATCACTGAATCAACTCTCAATTTTCTACTACACATACAAGGATTAAACTACCAATATTTTAATGGCACTTCCTATTGCTGGTTTAAGATGTTAAATAAGCCTCGTGACACTTGATGGTCCATGTGCTGACAGCAGCAAGGATTGTATTTGCACAAAGATGGAAGGAGGTGAACATACCACAAGAAGAGGATATAATTAAAAAAAAATGGAATGTGCAGAAAT
>JANHGC010008572.1:193156-225568 GCA_027560395.1 Boaedon fuliginosus
ACACGAGTCAATAAGTTTTTCCAGTTTTCGTAGGTAAAATTAGGTACCTCGGCTTATATTCAGGTTGGCTTATACTCCAGTATATACGGTAATTAATTTTTGCTTGTTGTAAGCAACTGTTTTTACTAAACATTTTAGGGAATCAACATCCTCAGTACACTTTATTTTCCTATAAAATAAGATTGGGGCAGAGAGAAGTAGGAAGAAGATCAATCTAACAATCCATCGCAATTTAAAACATTCTACTTAAAATATTGTACCTGTGCTTAAACTTCAAAGCTAATCTATTGGTGTTTTAATGTGTAATCCTAGCTGCTTTTGTGTCAAATGTTCAAGTTGCCTGCACAAGAATAGTTTTCATCCATTTTATCACACTTTACTGCTTTTAAGAACGATTTTTGTCAGGGATTGCTGTGTATACTAATAGGCTAGAAAAAAATTTCTGGGAAATGTAATGTAATTGAAGGCCGCTGAAAGATTAGCTAATGTATCTTCCAATTGATTTTGTTATTTTCCCCCCTAGTGTACTCCCTCTGACAATAATAAAATGAAAAATATTGACAATAATCTCTGAAGTGAAAAAAGGAAGGATCTCTTCCATTGGGACAAAGCTTTTTAACCAAAATGCCAAGTGTTGAAGTGGAACTAAAATCAGTTGCTGAATGCCTGTAGTATGGGTAACATTTCCTGGATCAGCATTGGGGTATACAAGTTCTGTAGACAAATGGGTGTTTAGAGCCATATTTTCAAAAGTTTGAGTGTGTTTACAATAATGTTTCAATCAGGGATCTCTGGGGGACTTAAGAGTATTTCAAGGGCGCCATAGGTTAAAAATACCTAATAAGAGCATAGTGTGTGATGAAAAACAAAGTGTATAATATTTCAAATATTATTGTTGAAAACATGCCTGTTATTGTGCCATGTCTGTTCCCGATAATGGGATCTGGACTGGGAGGCCCACAGGAAAAAAAACAAGGTCAGATACAAGTGAAAAATTGGTATCAAACAAAAATAAATTATATTTCATTTAAATTTGTATTTGCATTGAATTAAAATTAAATATAATTGACACTATGCCGAAGTTGTGTGTGTAATTTTTTTTGGGGGGGGGTGGTGGCTTGAGGGCTTGAGTTGGTGTGCAAAGAAATGGTAGGTATCCAGATACTGCATAAGCCGCCAATAGTATAAACAGAAAGGATCTTTTTAGGAAAATGAATTTCATGATTACACAAAACTATAAATATGCTTAATTTACATATAAATACTATCATCATTTAAATTTTTAAGTTGGTATTTAGTTTTCATATCCAAATATTTGCTTGGGTTAAAAACATTTGTCCCAATGGGCATTGAGTTCAGAGTTGCAAAGATTGGAGGATCTTGGTGTTTGCTTATTTCTTGTAAACATTTCATAACCAAACTAGATAACATCATCAGGGAAACAAGAGAATGGGCTTTCCTGGCCATATGTGTGTGACAGCTTGCTCTAATTGTCTTGGTTAGGATTGTAGTTAGTGTGCTTGTTTCTGATGGGCCTACTGAGCTTGCTTGACTGTAATATTTCATCCAGGGTGGTTCATCCTTGGTTATGTGCTAATTTGTGGAAGTCAGTCAAATCCTAAGGCAGTATGTGCCATAGGCTGTTTGCTTCTTCCTATGGCATTTGTTGCTTTTTAAATAATTTGTAGGTCTGGCTTTCACCTCTAAAAGCTATTGCAAAGACTTTCAGGAATTATGTGAAATCAACCCTCAGGTTAGCTGAAAATCTTCTGTTTTAAAAAAAGGATTAGATGGCAAATGAATTTAAGTAGTGGCCTCAAAATGGCAGAAACCTATGACATGTAAAATCTTGAAAGAAAAGTTGGGTCAACTCTTGGTTATTTTCAATTTGCAGCATCAATGACAAGTTTTACTGCCTAGGTTTAAAACATGGAACTGTCAGGGGAATCATGGATATCAACTTTCAAATGATGAGCTAAGGAAGTTTTGGTTTTGTAAGGAATAACATTTTGAGCATAATACCAGTGGCCAGATTATCTGAGGGACCATCTCTGCGCTACTGGTCCCATTTGCAAAAGAGTTCCATCTGATGACACCTAAAAGATGCCTCTTTTGTGCTGTGGCTTTTGCCTTCTAAGAACCTTATCCCTCCCATAGTGAGGTTACTCCGAACTCTCATGGCTTTCCACAAAATATTTAAAATAAGTTCTTTTCCTAGTAAAAATGGAACAAGAACTAGAATCATGAGGTAAAAGGATAATATTTTCCTTATAATATTTAGAGAGTAGATAAATCACTGCAATTGAACATGTTACTAAAATGTTGATTTCTTGTGAGGCAGGGCACGCAATTATAAAATATGACTGTTGTGAAATAGAAAAGTTTGGGCTCAGATTGCAATAGAACCTGCCTATTTTACCAGGTTTGACACTTTACCATGATTACATCACTTTCCTATAAAATGCTATATTTATTTGTTTTTATTTTTTTTTATTTATTTATTTATTTATTTATTTATTTATTTATTTATTTATTTATTTATTTATTTATTTATTAGGTTTATACCCCGCCTCTCTTCACCCCTTATCTACTGAACACTTATGAGGTATATTTTTACCTAATATGATTTTTGAGTGATGTGTCATTAAAATCACTAAAAGCTGACAGGAACAAAAAAGAAGAAGCCCAGAGCCAAGCTCCATCCCAATAGTATATTTTGGGAGAGACATTAAGTGTAAATTTTGACAATATATCATATAATAATACTCAGCGGCATAGAACAGAGTAAAGCAGAGTAAAAGAGACAGACTGTGGTACGATTAGCAAAAAGGCCTTAATAAAAATAACTGATGTTTCATATGTAAAGATTTGACTTTGTAATTATAATTGAATGGAAAAGTATTATCTTTAATTCAGGAATGGAAAAAATAATAATAAAAGTAAATTTAAACTACCACAATTTTTTAGGAGCACATTTCATGGTCATTTAATTAGCCATCCAAAGCTTTGGATATTAAGAGACTAATTAAAAGAACTGTTATCCAATACTTCTAAGGGGCATCAATTTACAGTAAGAAAGATTGTTTTAATGTTTCTAGACTTCTGTTCATTGCTAATAAAATTATGCAGTTCCTAACTATACCTCTTGTAGAACTTCCATGGTAAACTTTATGTTATCTTGAAATGAATTCTGAAATGAAATCCTTTCCCCATATTTTAAAGTGGCTGTTTAGCTGTATCATGGAAATACGTAGGTTGTGTTCAGGTTTTGCACTGAAATTTTTGGGACAGATGTTGGAATTTATAAAGGTCCGGAGCCTCTTTCTTTTTCTTAGTAATGACTCTCTGCTCAAATTAGATCTCTCTTTATAGTGAGCATGCTGTCTCTGTGTTGTAGTGCAGCGGTAATGACATCTAGTGTATAACTGTATAATGAAGTGGTTTTATTTTTTTTTAATAAAAAAAGTAAAAATAATAATAAAGAAAGCTAAAAATTAAGAAACTAATATAAAGAAGAAGAAGAAAAGAGGAAAAAAGAGGACAAAGTCATAAATGCAGAAAACAAAGTATAAAGAAAGAAACAGAAAGGGAAAAAATATAAAGGTCTATCTTCCGATTTTCTTTATATCATAATATAAATTTACCTCTTACTCTGGTTATATCATGAGTTTCATTTTTTCTAAGATCTTTTTTGAACTATCAAAATTATAAGTCATAAATTCATCTTTTTCTGTTCCACACAAGAAGTCTAGAAAGGGCTTCCAGTGAATCATACATTTTTTCTAATCAAAGATGTTAATTTGGCCACTTTGCAAGATCCATCATGTTTATCATTCATTCCTCCATTGTAGGTAATGTTGGCTCTTTCCACCTTGTGCATATAATAATCTCACTGTAGTTATCATATATAAAAACAAAGTTCCCTGACTCTTTCCTAATTGTTTATAAATCATTGCCCAAAGGAAAGCCTCTGCTTTCAAGTGCATATTAAACTTTAAAATATTTTGTATCATTTGAATGGAAAATTTTCTGTTTTTTATATGTCTACTAAGCATGATAGAAGTTCCTTCTTGTTTACATTTCCAATAATTTTGAAGTAACTTTATGTATTCGAGACAGTTTCTGCAGTGACATACGTTACTCAATACATAATTTGATTTTTAAAAAAGCTCTAAGATTGTGACAGGGTGTAAATCCCAGACTTTTCAACCACATATTTCTTTCTCCACTGTTTTATCTGAATATTATATCCAAAGTGTATGGAGAGATATTTTTAAAAGGCCATATTTAGGTTTAAGCTTTCTGTGACGTATGCCAGGGAAAGTTAATTTGATGATGGCTATATGCATTGGCCTGTACATTCATCGGCTCAGTGTTTTCTCCAACAGAAGCACACCAGATTTGCACTTACTCTTTGTGCCATGTTTAGAGCATGGAACTAGGATCATTAAGACTAATAATCAGCAGGGAAACCTGCGGCTTTGGCAACTCTGTGCCTCAGCCTGATTTTATCTTACAAGGCACTGATTTATAGACTTAAAATAAGGATTATGTCCTATTGAATTGGGTTTGGGCTATCCAATTCCTTCTTACGGGAAATGCAGGTGCATGTTACAATGTAAATGAATGTCATGTCAATCCTTATATTAATCTTGGTCAGCATCCTTATCACATTCTGTTTTACAGCAAGGATTTTGCATGTGGAAATGGACGGTTCCTGCTGCAATTTCTAGCCACACAAAGCAAAATCTCAGTACTGTAAAGCTTCTCCTGAAAAATGTTAGCTAAACTTGCCTGTGTTTGTTACATCATATTCCGATTCCTCTTTTAATATGCATGAAACATTATCTTCTGGCGTCAATGTACATGTAAGGTTTTGTTGTGGTTGTTGTTTTTTGCATATCTAAAAGAACACAGTAGAAAAAAGACTCTGTTTATCTTTTAAAACAAAACATTTTTTATTAAATCTCTACCCATGCAAAGTTAGAGGCAGCTGTTGATACATGCAGTTAAATCAAAACTGGGCATGGGGTGGGAAACAGCAGTGACTATATCTAATTTAATATACAGATAGATATTTTTAAAAAAGCAAAACCTTACATCACCACCAAACACATTAACTTTTCTTTCCTAGTTCTTCCTTATTTATAAATTAAACATTTACACTCCTCCATTTTGATTTTCCTTCTTGCCCCTTGGGTGATTTGTTCAAAGCGTCCCCTGTCTGAAGTATTGCAGCAGAACAGATTCAAAAATGTCTGTTCAGAGAAGGAAGTGAAGAGTTTTGGTTCCCATTTTGCACTTCTGGAACAGTTTAAGGAAGGAAGCACCTTTACACCTTTTATTGTTCGTGGTTGCTGACATCATCTCCTTCCCTGACCACTCAGTGCGTGTTTCCTGCCATTCTGTCAAGACGCTGCTGTGATACTGAGTGGGAGATGGACAGAATGTGTAAGAGAGCAGGCAAAGAAGAAACTGCAGTGTGTGGATTTGTCCACTGGAACTCAGATTCTTCTTCCCTCAGCTGTCTCTGCTTTTGCCAAATTGTAATGCGAACAGAAGCCCGCCAAAATGA
Source organism: Boaedon fuliginosus (assembly GCA_027560395.1). Lineage (NCBI taxonomy): Eukaryota > Metazoa > Chordata > Lepidosauria > Squamata > Lamprophiidae > Boaedon > Boaedon fuliginosus. Next base: position 198,732 of record JANHGC010008572.1, read on the forward strand.
AGTTCCGCATTTTAGCAAACAATCTGATTTTTTTTTTGTAAGTGTTTGGGTTTCCAAAAGGGGGGAAATGCTGAAGGCAGTAATTTTGAATACTGTAACATCAACATTTTTAATGCATTTGTTTACATATAATTTCGTCATTGTTTTAAAAGATTTCTTTAATGTAGACCTTTTTGGATAGGGTTTCTGAAATAATTTAATTCATGGCTAGTTTTGTGTGGTGCACATTCTTTAGGACGGCCTAGAGCTTGTGCTGTTGTTGTTTTTTGAGAAATGCATGGTAGGTTTTCAAAGGCGACTTTAAGTAGTTAACTACTGAAAGTTGATCTTATAGAAGTTTCAGAAGCAGGTAGTCAACATACTTTTAGATATTTGGCAATATTAGAGGGTAGATAGCTCATAAATTTACTATGCTTTTAAATTTACCTCATAATATATTTATTAAGTTTCTTTATCATATAATTTAGCTCTTTGGGTTTGAATCTTTCCTATATATATAAATGGTAATTTCTGTTTTTAGATCATGCATGCATATGAGCGTATTTATAGAGGTATTTTTCTGCTATCTTTTGGGTGGGGGTATAATTCAGCTAAAAAGAACCCGAAATCCTACAAAGCCACTTTACAAAAAGCTACTCATCATCTCTGTTGTTTATAACTGATAGAACTGTTGTATCTCCGAATCATGTATATGTTTCTAAGTGCTTGCTAGAAACAGTGAACATACTGTTAAGCTTCTTGATCCTCCACATTCCTGTATCTGAGAAGCAGCAACGTAATAAATGGGATCAATGTTTCCTTTTTAAATTGCAAGGGTTATTCTCTTCCCCCCTCACCACCACCACCAACTTGTCAACAAATTGTTGCTGCAAACATGCACAATGGTTCAAATTCATCTTTTAAATTACAGTGATACAAATTCGGTGTTCTGTCAGTCTCCCTAATAGGTTTATGTTTGCTGGTTCCAAGAGATATTTGTGAAACTATTTTTAGAATATTTTATATAGTTGCTGAATACTTAACGTTCCTGACACCGGACTGTTTCTATTTTTCTTTTTCTTTCTGAAAGCTCGAGATGAAATGTGGAACTGATAGTTGTGTGGGAGGGGCTAACCATGCTGCTGTTTTACCCCAGCTCTGCTCACAAGTTCTTGCAGACAAGAGTGTCAGCATTCAGTGATTTCCCGTTCTCCCCCTATTCCTCCCTCCACCACCACCACCCTCCCAAGGCTTTTCTCATGCAGGCTTCAGACTCTGGATGTGTAAAGCAACTCTCAACCTAGCTAACTGTCACCACTTCTTTAATCTGCCCACTCTGACCTTCCACCCTCAACAGAATAAGAGCTTAGGCAGACATAGGGCTGTAAGCCAATAGTGCCTCTGGCTCCACGTGAGTGAATGAAAGGAAAGGAAATTGTCCCATATGCATTTGCTGTGGATTAGTCTATGGGTTGTCTATGTGGTGGAGAAAGCCTGTTAAACTTCTTTGGGTTCATCTTGTACATGAAAATCACCTGGCTTTTTTAAAATCAGAGGTAAGAATCACTATTTGGTATGGATGGGAGGTGTAGACGGGGAGAAAGGCTAAGGGGGTGCTCCCAAGAAAAAGTCCAATCAAAAATAAATAAACATGTTACTGTAACTGCCAATAACTCTATGGGACTATGACATTTTCAAATGTATATGATAATGCAATACAGTTTTAGAGAGCTTTTTTGAATTCTTTCTATTTCTGCATTATTATGAATAGATCATATACACCAGTTAAAATTGTAGAACTGTACAAATGGAATTGTTTCACCGACACATAGGCTGATTTGGATAGTTAAGAAAACATTAATTCTTCAGTTTTTAATGCTATAAAGTAATAGTGCCAGCAATTATATTATGAAAACATTATAAAATATAATGTTGATTTGCAGTATAACTGTAAAAAGCCCAATATCTGTCCACTAAGAAAAAGGGGAGAAGATGGGACATCGAAAGAATCAGTTTTATTGCATGAAAAGCAGTACATAGATAAATAATTGCTTTTTATTTTTACATAATTGTTCAGGTTGGTTGTGAGAAAAACCAGTGTCCAATTAACCAAAAAAGGCTTAGTCTGCACATTTATATGCTTTTAATTAATTAATAGTTTTGTTATATTAGAATTGTATATAAAATGTTAAGGCTGCAATGCTACATGCCCACTCACCTTAAAAAACCTGACTAATAGGAATAGGATTTTACTGTGATATATATGAATATGGAAAATTGGTTTCTCCAATTTATGTTCAAATCCTTTCATGACATTTGCAGCCAACTTTTAGGATTACAAAAAGCAACTGAGAGATTTCTGTCTTTAGCTTTTATGTAATTTGCATTATATTTTTATCTATAGTGGAACACCATTGGTTTTTAATATATCTTTTTTTTTTAGTTTATATTTTGCAGTGGGTTGGATTAATATCATGGCTTCTAGCATTTTTGTGGAGGAATATAAGAAGTGCTGCCATGTGTTTGTGGATTTTTGGTGCAATTATGACTTTTTACAATGTGGTTTTTGTTTGTTCGTTTGCAGTGTATAGGATTTGGTACGTGGAATATATCAACAACTGTTCTATTTATTGTGTTTCCTGTAGATGGAGATATTTACAAATGTATTTAGGGAATATATACGTACTAAACTGTGATAGAAGGATGAATATTTTTTCTTTTGAAATCTTTTTAAATGCAAGATAATTTTAAAAGATTTAAGAATCAGCTGACATTTCCCATATATCAAATAAAACATTAATAAAATAATGGTCCAGCTTATTTGCATAATAAGAAGCATTATTATCTCTTCCGTTTTCATTCAAAAGTGAATTAGCTTGATTACTTAGCTTGCATAGGTATGGAAGGCTTCATTAACTCTCTGATTTGGGTAATTTTTCATATTTCTGACGATGTATTACAGAACAGAAAAATGTGCATCGATGAAATGTAGGAGAGCATTTACTTTAATTGTTATAGTGATGCCTTAAAAGGATTCTCCAACACTTACACTTTGAATCTCGTCTTGTATGCATGAATGTTCTAAATAATTGTCTGTAGAACTAGAGTGCAAAGGTATTTAAGGAAAACCTTGACAACCCATCTGTCAGTAATTAATAATGATAATGCCGAACCATTCTTGACTTCATTTCTAATGTAGTTGCTTATTTAGCAGTTCTATATGCTAAATGCATTCAGGCCACTTGATAAAATACCACAACTAATCAAGTTCTATTGAGATTTTGTCTGAGTAACTTAACTATTCACTTCTTTTGTGTACTTGGCAGGAACGGATGCAGGGGTCTGTGAATTGAATTGTGTAAGTGCTGAAGAAGGAGTCTTGGTTTGAGGAAACAGGAAAGAGGAAGGAAAGAGAAGAAGAAAATACAGAAGTGTAGGAACGAACGAAAAAAGAAAAACGGGGACTATGGGGAGAAAAAAGATTCAGATCACGAGGATAATGGATGAACGTAACAGGCAGGTAAGTTGAAATTTAAAAATCCAGTAACATCAGATCTTATAAAGGCTGTAATTGTCACATTTGCATTGCATCAATAGGACATAATAATGGATCATAATATGTCTTTCATACTATAGTGTTTCATGTGTAGAGTTTTCAAATTCTATTGAACTGTTAACATACACACATATTTGTAGAAGCAAATTATTTCTGGAATTCCTTTTCTCATGAAATGATTGATATCTAATGCAATATTTTTTATTAAAGTAAAACACACTTAATTTTATCATCCATAAAACTGCTTAGTATCTTAATTTGGATTACTCAAGTGATCAAGATAATTCATATAACTCTTACCATTTTTTTAATGAACTAATTTTTTAAATGACTTGGCTCATATTGGGTAGTTATATTGTTTAATATACGTTTTGTAATGGAAAACATAACATGATGGCATTTTGAGGACTTGCTCAAATTGTTATTCTTACTTAAAAATTCCTTTTATAAAATCTGAGAGTTGTCGAGATAAAATGTCTAGTTTTATCTGGATAATTCTGAAATGTCAGCAATACATCTTGCATCAATACAGTACAGTAACCCTATACAAGAATTACTTGTTTAAAATTAAGGCTACAATTGTTTTCTATGAAAAAAATGTATAGAAACAAAGAAACAAACATTCAAAGTCAACAAATATATGCAGGCATGCAAAAAGAAAAAGTTTAAAATGTGCCAACCAGAACAACGGATGTGACTCCATGAATCTTCAAATACGTTATGGGTGCATGTTACCTCTTGGCCTTAGATTAGGTTTTGAAAATGGGAACATATTCCATTTAACTCATTTTAATTGATTATGCAGATGCAGAGGCTTATGGGTCATTGTTTCTTTCTATTCGAGCCACAGACAGGATTTCTAAGTATTATTACTCCTGTTTTCATAGCTAGATCACTAAGAAGACTTAATCTCATTTTACTCCTTGGAGATCCCTGTGCTGTCCTCAGATTCCAGTGCAACCACAGTATCCATAATTAGCAAGCAGCCTTTTGCTTGTATCCCTCCTGCTGATCAGTTGCACACTTCTTATAAATATGATGCCATACAAGAATAATTTAGAGTTCTGATTTTCAAGTGAGTCTTGTGAAAATTTTGAAAACATTGCAATTACAACCATTACTTGACCTCTTCATGGCAGAAAATCAAGTTTCAGATAAAGGCAACAGTAATAATACTTCATAGATTCATTCAAAGACTTCCCTCTAGATTACTTATTGTTCTGGGAAAAATCAGAAAGCAATAATTTTGTCAGTAGCAAAGCCTCATATCTGTTTTAATTGTTTATTGTTTGGAATTTAAATTTAAAAATAAAATAGAGACTAGCAGTGTTAAGAATATAGTCATTGGTAAATTTTTCCATAATCCTTTTAACCGTTTTTTTTAAAGTTATGTCAAAATACATTTAAAAGCGGAAGAAATTTAGATGTCTACTTATTTTTTAAGGAAATAAAGTTTACTCATATATCAGATCTTTTCTTTTAGGCAGACTTGGCATATTTTCAGATGATATCTTTTTAAGAATATATATTTTTTGCTTTTAGTGAAAAACTTCTGTATATTCAAAATACATAAACTATAAGATTTAGTCAATAAATATTTGAATAAAATATTATCAAAAAATCAGAATGTCACATTTAATAAATATCAATGACCAAAAACAGGATCCAGTCACAGCTAAGTCTTGCCGATTTCAGGACAGATTTAAGCCACTGCATTTTAAATCAGTTAAATTTAAAAGAGCTTAACATTAGCTCAATTATGCAAAATGTTCTGGAGAGTTAAGGGCCATTATATTTAATTATATTAATTATTTTTCTATCATTTCATTGGAAATTATCTTTCTTGTCTTATTCTTTGTTGAAATGCTTGTATAATGCTTTTGGCACAATTGATAGAGATAAATTCTGTTGTTGAATTGGTTTTCGAAACTTAGACTTACTGTGAATACTCTATTTAAGTTTCATGAGCAGGCAAACCTTGATGTCCTATTAATTTTGCTATTTCTTAGAAAATAAAATGAAATATTTTATATTTATTATAATAGTGAACATATTAAATCAAGAGTTGGAAGAAGTTAAATTATATGACTAAATTATAAATTTTTATTAGAAACTCTATGCATCTGAATATATATTTTTAGAGGAAACTACAGAATAGTCTGTAAACCAGAGCTGGAGCCTTCAACAGGTTCAGTAGAAATCTTTGTTTCTCCAGTAGAGAATTTCTGCTGGAGCCAAGGAGCCATCTTTTAACAGAGGCAAATCTGGATCCTACCTATCATTGTTGTAAGATGTAAGAGTGTGTATTAAACTCCATGTATACTATAGTTTAGAACCCAATTCCTAATGAAATTGGAAAATTTAGATTAGCCATGGCTATTTTTTTTCCTTCTGGTTTCAGTGGGATTTTGTGAGAACTTTCTTTAGATACAGTACATAACTTTCTTTAGTTGCATAGTTTAGTTGCATAGGTTTTTTATTTAATAGATGAGGATTTTCATATACTTTTATTGGAGACTTGCTTAAGTTAAAAATAATGAGCATGGAAGGGATCAAATTAACATTGTATTTTCAGTAACTCTTTAATTTGCATAAGAAAATATAGAAAGGACATGATTGTTATAAAATTAGGATTCGTTCTGTTGGAAATATAGGATGGCTTAATTTTCTTTTCTGAAACATAATTTGGTTGAATGCATCTATAATATTATTACATTGACGCTGGTAGACAAAAATTTAGAATTTGTTCCTTCCCTTTTTGGCTCCTGCTTGCAACCTAGAAAAGGAGATCCTTCTTCCTGTAACAGGAGGATTATAAATTGCAGTACATTTATATGGTTTTTTTCGTGATAAAATACTAATTGAGCATTTTGCTGTTTCTGCTTTAGACCATCAAAGCACAAGTGCATAACATCACAAGGCAGTATTTCCTCAACACATGAAACTCTTTCAGAGTATTTTTAAACATCTACAATTTTGATCATCCAAATTTAATTGAACATCCTCCATTCAATATTTTAATACCTTTTTCTTCTCTTAAGTTATGCATTTTAAATTTTGTTTGAGTAGTTTTTAAATAGAATTTGAGATCTCAAGATTTTCAGCTATTTCAAGAATCATGTGCTTATTAAAAAAAATTTAGTCATGCTAAAAATAGCTTATAAACTTTTCAGAGCTATTAGTTATAGCAGCCAGTGTAAAAGCAGTTATAGAAATGGTCTAGAGAATAATTCCAAGGAATGGGTGTAAAAATCAAAATGAATTAATCCCCAACTTCATGCTGTGTTTAAACGCTTTCCTGAAAAATGAGTTTCCTCTATGAACGTCCAAATTCCTTTTTGTAAAATTTCTTATTTAATATTGTAATAACATTGTATTTGCCATTTGCCATTATAAAATGGAGTTAAATAAATTAATTATTAGTACAACTAAATACATTATGAAATACAGTAAGGTTTACTTTCAACAGTTAATAAACCTGCTCTTCCACCGTTATCACCGAAAGTAGAAATGTAAGAAATTAATATACTAGTGACAGAACCAATGGGTTTCATAATCCTGTTGTTAGGGTGAAATGCACTCTAAGAAAGCCATGCAATAGTATGCCATTCTTTTAAGAAATAATGCCATGCAAAAATAGAAGTTAAAGGAAAAAATGAAAAACATGGTTTCTGGGATTCTTAATAATAGGTCTTGATCAAGTGACTCAAAAAGAAGGATGAGGAATAGGTTAAACTAGATGAGTGAACAAAATTGGGAAACACTGGCCAAATACAGTACATAGGAATATACTGGTTAATGTTTTTGACCTTTTTTTCTTTTTCAACTTGAACTTTCTTTTGCCAGCTTTTTTACCTACAGTGAACTTGTTTCTATTCTGCTCTATTTCAGAGACTTAATGTGCTGATGAATAGAGAGAATACAATCTGTTTACAGGATTTATTAACAATATTCTGTTGAAAAGAAATATATGAGCTTTGATTATTTCAATTAACAAAATAGGTCCATGCAATGTATGTACAAGTGTTACACTAATAGTATGTGTTAGCAAGTAATGAAATAAATAAAAGAATTGTGTGTTTGTGGGTCTACACTATAAAACTGTAATTGTGCAAGCACAAAAGAGTAATATCAGTTGTGAATTATTGATTAGAAAACAGCCTCTCTCTCTCTCTCTTTTTACCATAACTGCCTTCCACTTTCTATGCACAACAATAATGTTTCAAAAGTAAGCAGGGCAGACAAAGTATTTTATGTAAAATATTTTACTGTTTTGAAAGTTGGCCAATGAATTCACTCCAGGTATTGTACCTTTATTCTGGCTTCCTTCCTTCTTTGGGCTGCTCAAAATATCAAGCCTAAAAAATTGGTTCTGCCACCTAAATATCTCTGACTGTCTATAATCCTGGACCAGAGTTTTGCACTGTAGCACCCATGGGTGCTATAGTGACCATGATACCACTAGATGGCATACATTGTCTGTATATGTTTGGGTTGGGGGGTTGTGCTTGTGTTTGTAAAAAACGCACATTTAAAATGGCCAAAATCCCATCCAAAGAGCCAAATTCCACAAGATCCCTTTCTGATGTTTTTAATTCAAATTATTTCATTCTTGCATCTCCAATGTTGTAAGACATGCAGCAACTGCCAGCTTCCTGAAAAGATTATTAATTATTTTGGAGACTAAAAAAAACACAACCTCCTGCCAGTTTCTCTTGGTCTCTCTGGTGTGTACAGATATAGATATGATGACATAAATGCTGTCAATAGATAAATAAAACTTAACATTTGGAACTATAAGGGGGCATTATATGAAGCTTAGTCTTAATATAAATTTATATTTACTCCCCCCCCCCCAATATTGCTGCATTATGAAGTGTAAGAAAGAGGATCAGTAACACTCTTGCTGAAATCTCGAGTCTTTTTTTAGAATTCAAGACTGCTCCATGAGACCTTTCTTTGTGGATAAGAAATGTTGAGAGAACTTCTGGTTTCTTTGTTTTAATTTTCCAAATAAAGCCAGAATTTTCTTTAAAAATTATCAAGATAGTGGCATACCAGTTAAAAAAATATGCCGTTAAAATAATGCTATGTTTGCTGGATTTAAAGGAAGTATAATAACCTTGCCTGACCTAGATTTTCAGCAGCTTTGGGACACCTTTGCATATTAGCCTCATAAGCATAAATTCTTTAGCATTTCAGAACTATCAGATTTTTGGTTTTGGACCACAAGATATTAAAATGTATTATTATAAATAGAAATGGTGGAGGCGATAGTGATCATAATGCAATGAAACAGTGAAAAACACCATTAGGTGAAATGTTTTAATCTTTACCACTTTATGGTATGGATATGGTTAGCCTTAGCAGACATTCTGATCATGTAAGAATGAGATTAAAACAGATTTTTAAATGTTTCTCTCGGTTAAAAGAGAGAGGATTGATATATATATATATAGCAATTCATACTTGCTATGGTTTAGACTGCTTGGAACATGGAATTGTGGATGAATAATGCAAAGATTTATGAATTGATCCCAGTACCTCTGAAACCTGACAGTAGAAAGGCAGAGAATTAAAACATTAAGATTCAGACATGTGTGGAACACATCTAAAAAAACCCATTATCTATATTTTGACCCAGATACAGGGTGCTGTATTTAAAAAAAAAGTTGTCCCCAAGCTTGCCTCATAATACAATGAAACACTCACCCCCCAAAAAAACACATTCTAAAAGCCAGGCATATGGTTGGAAAGGGAAGAATATTGAAAGAGATTAGCAACTACAAATAGTGATAGGTAACCTTTTTTGCCAGATGATTCTTCTTGGAACCTAAACATATGCAAATATCATATTTTAATACATTAAAAAATTGCAAGGTTGGGCCCATGCATTGATCCTAATGATTACAGAGCTTTGATGGCACAGAACAAATAACTCTGGGATACATATAGACAAGTGACTGCAGTTTCATTTTAGCTCCAGTGAAGTAATAAAGCCTGAATGAATCATGACAGGGTTGCTCTATGAATTTTACTGAGGCTTGGATGTCCTATTGCTGAAATGTCATATAGGATGTCTGCTTCTAGAGGTATCTTTAGAGCCAGGGCAGAAAATGCTCTCTTATTCCCTTGCTCAGCATTCTACAAGAGAAATACAGCCAGAAACAGTGTTAATCGGCAGGTTCCTGACACACTCTTCCCTAAATGATAAAACAATATCAGGCCTGTGGCCGACTTAATTAATCATATCCCATTGGCCACAGTGAGAGAGATTAAAAAAAAAGGCTCTCTCAATGTGTCTTTGCTTGGATTCTCTCCCCTTCTCAACTGTACAGAATTGAGTTCATGAGTTAATTTGCTCAATAGTCATTTTAGCTTTAATGTCAGTGGCTAACAAATCCAACATCTGTCATGCTCATCCAGGAAATGGAGGAGGAACCATACTTGTTGCTCTTCTTGTCTGTTTTTGGTTTAAAAAAGAAATCCCTCCAATTGTAGACAACAAGATAATGTTAGAACTAAAAAAGTATCTGATTTTTTTCCCCTTAAGTTTGTGAATGTGGATTCACAGTCCCTCCTGATCGAGCCTTGATCAAGCCTCCTTTGCTTTAGTCAGTTTTGAAGTCAGTAATCAGTTTTATTTATTTATCATAATATTCTGTGACCTAAAGGCTGTAATTTAAAAAAAAAACAGGGTAAAAATTATCTGAAAGGCCAGAATGAATATGATGTTCAGTTGCTTATCTAAAATTTTAATCTCCATCCATTTGGGAGAGGGTACTCCAATTCATTCTACAATTCCTGTGATCCCCCCCCCCCCACACACACACAGTTAACCAATATCTGTTTCCAATATTATATACATTATTTCAAAATAGAAACATTTTTTCTGTTAACTCTAGTTCTGCTCCAGTATAGTGAAACACGAGGCTGTAAAATTAAACTAAAAGGAAAATATAATGACAAAAACCAAAACAATCCTCTGGCTTTTATTTATTGTATTTAAAAAATGTATAATTCTTGCAATTTTATTATAGAACTGAATGCTATATACTATACTGTCAGTGGTATATACATTAGCTGCTGTATTTGGTTAATTAATTTTCTTCATACAATCAACAAAGTATTTTTAACAACATTGAAAAGATGGTTCCAAATTAGTCACACATTTTCATTATTTTAAATAAATATCTAGAAATCTGGGCAATGCCACTTTTAAAACATGTGAAATAATGTGCCTTCAAAAATGGGGATGCATTCAATTATATAGATGAGCAATCTAAAATTAAAGGATTATTTTCTCTTAGCAGTGGTTGATTGGTATGATAATTTGAAACAAATTCAAGCTCATTAATAAATTTGATATATATGTTTTTGGTTTTAATAATAAATATGTACATTTACATCATTAGACATTAAAATTGTAAAATCTCATGTGTAGTATCTTGCAAGTTAAATAGAAGACTGTAAAACAAGATGCAGCATGTGGCTCTCCAGATGTGGCTAGGCTATAACTTTTAGGAACCCACCTAGCATGCCGATAGCAAGGATCCTGAAAGTAATAGTTAAACAACATGAAATTATCAAGCAGCTTACACCAGCACATTTGCCTATCCACACACAAATGCAAAAAGCAGAAGGCTTTGTATACAGATATAACAATCTCATTTTTTTTCAATGTCAGTTTACTGTCACAAATTATGCTGTCTATATTCTTACATATGAAAATTAATGAAAGCAAAATATAATACAAGTTTCCATATTTTATAAAAAAAATATACTTTTTCTCTTCATACTTGAAAATATTCCCCATTGGATGAAGAGAGGCGGGATATAAATCGAATAAAATAAATATGTTATTTAATAGTTGACTATGCTTAAATAAGTAAGATGAGAAAAATTGTTTTTTTCCCTCAAACAGAATTTTTAGGAAAAAATCTTAATAATAGTATTTCATTGTACAGTTGAGATGGAAATATTTTCAAATATATGATCTTATAGCTATGATTTTAGTATTTGTTTGTTCATGCCTATATTTGAACAACAATGATAGTTCAAGATAAATATATGGAAAATTTAAGACATGCTTAAGAAAAAAAAATAACCCCAAGACTATTAATTGTTAGAAATTTGCACATCTTTATTTATGTCTAGTGAAGCCAAATTCCAAAATCTCTCCTTGAGGTACAGAAATTTTGTTTGTTGAAAAAAGGGGTGCTAATTGATACCAGGATCCAGGAGCTCCATGGACAGCAATCCTTGACTGATACTGTATTGAAGCATAATTTTAGAATGAATTATTTATATAGATTACATTGCTCTTCATTCTCAGTACAAACAGGAATGTAAACAGCAAACGATGTCAATGAGTTGTCAAAGACTAGAACAAGCAAGCCAAAGAAACAATTATGTCTGTCTTTTAAGGATTCGTTTGGAAGGCCCTCAGGGAATAAGAGCTGGAGGTGGGAAGCAAAACTAAAGTCATTGTGTGGAGGAAGAAGTTGCACTCTTCCTGTTTTGACAGGAAATGGAGACAAATGTGCTTCCTGACCATTTGCTGGGTAGGGAATGAAATATTCTCTGACCTTTACCTCATGAACATTTTAGCTTTGTTTTAACTAGTAAACATGTTTTCAACCCAAACATGTATTTATATTTGCCAAAGTGTCTTAGCATTTTGTGGCTAAAGTGTAGTCTTATTGTTTATTACAACGAATCAGACAAATTCTTCTGCACTATCGTGTAACATTCAGCAGGATATAGTTTGTTGCAGAAAGAAAGTTTTCTCATATAATTCTCAAAAATATCCACAATATTTACATAAGGAATAACAGAATACAGAACGAAAGATAATCAAGGATATTCCTGTCATGCAGTAAAGTACAGAACTCTCATTCCAACTTGCAAAAAAATAAAATTGTTTTCAGATGTATTCAAGAAAGGGGATGCTAAATATTGATAAGTCATAAGTCACTTACAATGCCAACTTATATACTGAGTTGTCTTTTTGTTTGCTATTCTTAAAGCAAATTTGCTTACAAAATATACAGTCCTATATTTGAAGTGCAAGATCTGTCATGTTAAAAGTACTACAGTAAAACTGCAGTTTGATTAGCTCTCTTCTTCATTACTAGACTTCTATTGTTGCAACAAAAAAAGGGGGGGGCTCTCTTTTATTCTGCTTGCCAATCTTCAACCCAGTTCACTAGCATATTTAGATTTAAGTATGTTCAATCTCACTGAAGTTTGTGATACTCAATCATTTTAATATTTCAAATCTTTTTTTTTTTTGCTTGCTTAAGAATGGATGGGGGTAGTTCACATTAGAACCACAGCTTGAAAACATCTGTATTGCACCCCCTTTTTAGCCAGTTGTGGATCAGCATGCTTTGTCAAGGACAATGGTTCCCTTTTCAGTTTCTCTCAGTCCTGTCTTGTCCCTGTAAATTATACTGAAGGATTATAAGGAACATAGCATTAAAGGTCCTTTCATTCAGTGAATCCTATCTGGTCATGATACAAAAGAAGATTTGTCAGGGGAAAACCCTCCAATGATGCTTCAGCTTATCACTGCTACTGAGTGTAATCATAAAGTTGGATGCAAGAAAATCTTTGTTCAGACATGATTTGAGACACACAAAGTAAAGAGAAAAGAGAAAAGGAGATTTAGCTTGGAGATTTTTACTACAAGAAAACTGTTGACAGTTTTGTATGGAAGCAAATTATACCTAAGTACTTGGATCAGTGGCCCCCCAACCTATTGGACACCAGGGACCAGTTCCGTGGAGAGAGTTTTTTCTGTGGACCTCAGGGGGCATGGTTTCGTGTGCTACCTTCATCCAGAGGATGGGGTTTTGTTTGTTTGGATGGCCCAATTTTTGGCCTGCCACAGTCCGGTGCCTGTCCATGAACCAGGGGTTGGGGTTCCCTGCTTTAGATACTTTTCTAGAAAAGATATGCAGAAGCCCTAAAAATTCTGGGCTGGAAAATTGGAAGAATATAAGAACTATAAATAGTTTTGGGAGGATATTTTATTTTTTATAGGCATAATGTTGAATCCAGATGGTTATGACTAAAAATCTGATTAACTTCAGTGGGAGCAACAAACTCAGTTTTATTGAAGATTTTCAAAAATATTACAATTTTTAAAATGTCAGCTATAATTAGCATTAAACATGTCTATTATTTCTACATGGTGTATTTGTATTTGTTGTATTTCCATTTCTATGTGCAGTGGAATAATGGAAGACTATAGCAATATGGGGCTCTCTAGATGTGTTAATATTAAATAATGATTGAGAACAATTTTGGTTAGGATTTCTAGAAAATACCAGGATAAAGAAAATTAAATAATCGCTGCAGTTTGTATAGTGAATTAAAAGGGTCACAGCAAGTCTGTTCTTTCTTTGTATCTGTGGTGGATACCAACACTGTTATTATAGGAGGGTCATAATTATTTTGCCAGCTTACTAAATTTTTAAAAGAGAGACAGAAATATCCTGAGAAGGGGGAAGAGGAGGGACAACAGCCATAAAAGCAACATAGTTCTGTATCATAATTTATTACCACAAAAGTAGATGACGTAGTAAGTGGATTTGTGGCTTTTACCTTCCACCCGTAATTTTTGCTCCTACACTGAGCCATTTACAGCTAGGAGTGGCACAGAATTTCAGCTATAATTTTAGTTAAACATAAACAATGGCTAAATGCCATTCCTTTTTTGGTACCACAAATTGATGGGATGGCTTCTAGATGGAAGTAGTCAATTTTGTCATGTTCTACAAAGTTCTGTTATATGTCAGAGAATCAGATCAGAAAACAGCAAAGTGTCCTTCATTACAAATAAACATTTTAGTTTGTCCATTTTCAATAGTTACACAAGAAGGATCATTTTGTATCTCTGTATTTATATTTTAGAAAGACTCGCTCCTTGTGAAAATATTTTATTTTCACTCAAGTCATTCTCGTGACATTTGAACCTACATTAGCATATACTGATTTTCACCAATGTGGCTTCAGGCTGAGTTGGAAATATGGAAGTTGCACATATACATAGAGATTAAATTGGCTGTTGTCTGTCATCTCAATAGTTCCAAAGATAAAGTTACAGTGCCGCTTCACAGATGGTAGATATGCTGAACAGTGGGTTGCGTACTGCATTGACTAGATTTGAACAAACAAGTGGTAGCATCTGATTCTTGTCATTTTCCCCTACCAATTAATTCATTCCTCTGAGGTGAAAGAGAAGGTACGTGAACAATAAGTGAGAAGATACATATTATGCTCAAGAAGTTTTAATAGTGGAAATCCTATTAGAGTGTGGGTTTTAGTACACACTAATCTTGCTAATTATAATCAAAGCATGAATAAGCCCATTGAGGTCCTATCTCATTCTTGTCAAGACAATAAAAATATAATTTCAAACTACTTTAAAAGAAAAAAAAATAGTTGTGGATAGATGTGTCAAAAGCAAATTAAGCATTATCGTTCAAAATGGGTGGAGAAATATTAAAGCATAGTAAAGCAAATTTGAAGAACCATTAACCTGTATTTCAGGCTTATAGCAAATAAATACAAGTAAGAATATTAAAACAGAGTTATTATAACAAATAAAATATTAGAAAAAATTAAAAAGTTTTGATAAAGTATTCTCTCTGTTTAGCAGCAGCCGATGAAAATCTTGCTAATTTCTATAGCAATGTCTCCTTGTCTAAATTTATTAAATATTCAATTTTATATGAATCAGGCCAAAATGATTTTCTTATCAAAAGGGGCTCCAGAATATTTCCACATGCTGAACTGGAAGTAGATCAATACAATAAATAATGGTAAAATCTTCTATAATTTCCTTGGAGCAAGGACAGAAGCATATATTATATGGAATATTTAGAAATTGACTCTAGTTACTGATGTCATTTGCTGGAATCTGAAGTGCCTTTCAGAGGGATGCACTGCAACATATTTCAGATTCACATTCACTTTTAATGCATTCCAAGGAATAACTTTATTTTGTGATAATTGAAACAATTTAAATTTAAGAATTACAACATCCTGTTTTTGAATAACAGATTATTGTATGGATTATTTGAATTTAAAAATAATTTTGGAGAAAAACAAAAGATACACATGTGATAGAATAAAAATGTAAAGCAACTATTACAAGAATGAGTGGAAAAATTCACTTCTCCAGCGGGCACTGCTTTACCAGTCAAAAATCAAGCAATGTGAGGAGTTTTGCAATTATTCCAACTTTAATTAGTTATGTATCAGTTTCTGCATAGAGAGGGAATAGGACCACCTTTAAGTAAAGCTAAGATAGTTCCAAGGAGTTTGTTTTGAAAGAGTTCCATGTCATTAAATTGATAATGAATAAGGTTGCATGAATTAGTCTTCTGTGAGGAATTAACTAAAAAGTTACGGTAGCTAAAAAGTTAGCCAATGTTTATTTATCTCATGATTTATATAATGTCCATTTTGATAAGACACTGTTTAAAAAAGAAAAGAAGAACAATGAAACCAGTAGTAGTTAGCATAAAAAGCTGTTTGCTAGGTAGCTATATTAAACATTCAGAATTCTGGAAATTTTCAGGCAGGCATTATAGATGAGAACAGGCACAGAGAAGGTATGGTGTTGTCTCCACCATTCTATTTAATACAACAACGTCAAGGCAGGAAAGTTGGAACTGGATAGGGATGAGAAAGAAACCAAAAGTTATTACAGGCAATTATAATATATGAAAGTTTATTTTATTTTTTAATAATTCAGGTTCTTTTATACAAGTTGTTTAGCTATGGCATTTATTTTCATTCACATTGGAAAACCATTAAAAGATGGCGGGAAATATCATGATAAATGTCATTATTGATCATCACAAGGATTTGTTTTGACTGTGTTCATTCAGTATTGGTGGGCTGTGACATTTTAGTTTTCTACTTCTCATTGACATAGAACTTCATATTTCTTCCTTGGATAAATAGGAACTCAGTGCAATTACTCAGTTGGAGATTGCCTTGCACCTTTATTGCTCTTGATGCGTGGACTGGTTTACTCATTGCCTTATTCCTATTGCAGTGACATGTTATTGCTACCATAGAACACCCCACCTAATGGAGAATCTTGCTTTTAATGCCAGATGTTGTTTGATGGGAAGTCTTCAAAAATTACTTGAACCAATGAATTAAAACACTTTAATTTATACAGATAATAATATAAAACAATGTGTTGATTGGCACTAAACCTGTATTGTGCCATTATTTAATAGGTTGACCTATAACCCTTGAAATAGCATATAATAAGTATAAGAACCAATAGTATTTTGTGACCGGGCTCCACTAGTTGATGGCAACTAGGATATAAACTAATCAGTCATCATAGTAATTTATAAATTCAATTCGATATCTGATTTACCAATTGTCAGGGCACATGTTGATAGTAGGGTTTTCATGGCTGGATTGAGATTATCTGAAATTATTAATTGCAGAAAATGATTTAGAAGGATATTTTAGAAGATTCTGGGAAATAACATTGTAGCTTTCTAATATACTGAAAAAAATGCATGCAATATTCAGATATATACATGCAAGTGTGTATGTGTAAATATGCTCAGCAATAGTCATAATGGAGCAAGATGGTTATACATAAGTGATACAGTTCCAAATTTTGGAATCACTGAAAATAATGGACTATGAACTATTTGCTGTTTGGCTATGTATGTTTTGGATAGGCATCTAGTCTGTTCACCAAAAAGAAAAAAAAATGATTCCATTCCAAAAACATTATTCTGTAACAGGGTTAAGTGATTTAGTGCCGTTGAATTCTTTTGACTGCAACTCTCATCCATTCTAGTTTAGCACAGCTAATGCCAGAAGACCATAGCAGTTGTTGTTTACTATTTATGGAACAAATTCTGATGCTGAGGATTCAATCCCAGGATATCTGATATCAAGGGCAATGAGAAAGGTTCTCATTTCAGCATTTCCTTTAAGCATCAATATGCCTATATGGAATTAGATAAACATCTTTATTGTTAAGGCTTATTTGTGGAACTAAATATTTCAGACAAATCTGGTAGAAAATGGTATTGCTAGAGTTAAGAAGATATTTCAGGGTTTCATGCCTGCAGATAAATTCAATTATTTAAAACTTTATTAATGAGGAAAAAATCACGTATCTTCAGATTCAAGGTGACTTGAACCAAGACAAGAGGCTGATTTTAATTAATTAGTCGAATGATTAATTTAGCAGACTAGAGAGACCAATGTATTATTTAAAAGTACATAATATTTTTTTTGTTTTTATAAATCACATACATTAAAAACCTAATATACTTTGTTTTAGCACCTGAAAAAAGAAAAAAATTAAATACCTTTCATGATGCTCTTAATAATTTCTTAAGTCTTGAACTTTCACTAACACAAAAAGAATAAATTCATTCCTATGACAGCTTATTGTAAAAGTATAAGAGATTAATGATTTATGATGATACTATACTAAGTGCAAAGAAGTCTGAAATTTTTAACTGTGAGTGGCATATTTTAAATGAATAGTAAAAATTATTTCACTTTAGAAACAGTGATGCATAAAACCAGTTTTATATCTTGGTGAACAATGGTAATATCGTCATGTAATGCACCTGGGGAAAATGCTAATGAATCATATTCCGAGCAATTAGGATTACATTTTAATCTTTTTTTAAAAAAAAGAAAAGAAATAAATGCTTTAGTTATTCTGTCATTGTTTTAAATTACAACCTAATGAAAAGAAATCATTTGCAAAAGTCTGCAACAAATCTCATGAAAATTAGTATGTGCTGTGTAGCACATTCATGTGGTCAGCTTCAGTATTCAGAAACACCTAATTGTAAACACAGTGGTCTTATAGATATTTCTGTTCTAAAATGTACTTTTGATGGTGAGAATGTTTAATATGCTAAATTCTGAGGTTTTTCTTCAACAGAAACTATTCTATATACAGGCAGTCTTCTTCCAGTACTGTGGCCTGCAAGTTTCATTGAAAATAGTTTCAAATGCAGAAACAGTATATGGGATTTATATATCCAGCCCAATCCATATTTTAGGTTCTAGACCTTTTCCCTTAAAAAAAAAAAACAGCAAATCACATACAAACTCTTATCCCTTGGAAAAAAATATTTTCATGTTTTACAAGGCAAAGTCCAGCTTGAAATAACATTAGGTTCAAATTGGTTATAAACATGCCTACATGGTTATATTTTATCAATTTCTTTGTCAAGTTCAGTTTTGTTTCATGACCAGTGTTTTGGAGTTTCAAATAAAGATCAGAAAATATGGAATAGTGGTAACCCTAGAGGATAAGGCACCAAAATGTTCTTCTCAATTTTTTGTGCAGATTCAGTGCTTGTCCATTCAATGCTCTGTGTACTTGTATAGCAATCTTTATCAGTGTTCTTCATGGAATAGGATGTTATCCTATTAGGATGTTAATGTTGGACTGGATATAGGTAAAGCCATCCAGGCATCCAGACCTTAACGTGGCTCAGGAAATCTCTGCACAGAACTAATTAAGTATTGCATTATTGTTTAGAACCTAAACTGTTTTCAAAGAATCCTATTGAAATAGTTTGAATTCCACAGTTATACTGATTTACTCCACTATGGTAGCATTACTCAGATATGTAGTCAGATCCTTTATATCTGTTGGCTTGTAGATCAATACTAATGTGATGCAGTTCAGCAAATTTAATAGTTAAATTGAATATTATGATTGCAAATTATGTTGAATACTATTGTTCTAGTTTAATGAATAGTAGAGAAAGTTGTGTGTATATACTCATGCGAATACAATGTAGTAATTTGAAAATTATTTTAAACCTGCACCTACATAGTAAAAAATCAATAGAAATAATGTATCAGATGCAAATGTAGTTTGTTTATATTGTAGAATATCAATTTGCAAAGAACAGGGAACTAGATACATTTTTGAGTTGGGCTGGCTGGTAACATGAAATGGATTTAATGTCACGTTTTTCATGGTATGGTTAAATGGTATTTTATAGCAGTTTTCAGTTGCATTAGCATGCATTAGGCTTATGAGAAGATTAAACACACCTTTATGAATAATACATATTGGAGTGCTTTATGCTTTATAGAAACCCATGCAGATATTCTTATTGATAGCATTGAAGAACTGATAGAAACTAAAACTAATTAAGTAATCTCAGAGCATGTAACTAGCTGCTTAACCATAGCAGTATACTATATGTTTGATTTGATTACATCATAAACCTGTTAGATTTGTGTCTTATAAATAGTGCCTGATGAAGAAAATGTTAATTAATATTTTTTTTATTTAGAAAGCAGTCCTTAACAGTCTGTTATTTGACACAAGGAAGGACCAGGTTTATTACAGGTCTCCTAATATGCAGTTGGTTAGAACTGGCTAATATATACATGAAGTCCTTCAAAGAGAACAACGAATTACAAATTTAAATGTTGGTAGGTTTGCAAGCAACTAACTAGATTATAATAAATGAAAATAAAAAGTATAGGAAACTGACAATGGATGAAATCGTTGATGTAAGGAAAATATTAAAGATGACATTGTGTATTACATATTTTGAATTGCATTATTATATAAAATGTCCTGGCTTAAATCTGTAAAAATGAGGCCCAGATTAATGAATGATATTCAAGCCTTTCTTCAGTTAGTTGTTCATTATATATACTTGCACTCTGCATTGATATTACGCAGTCCACTTCTGAACTTGTCAGAATCCAGGAATTATAGCAATTGAGAAAGGATCAAACCTGATTTCTGCCTTAATTGTTTGTTTTAGGTGACTTTTACGAAGAGGAAATTTGGGTTAATGAAGAAGGCTTACGAGTTGAGTGTTCTATGCGACTGTGAAATTGCTCTCATAATCTTCAACAGCACCAATAAACTTTTCCAGTATGCCAGCACTGATATGGACAAGGTGTTGCTGAAGTATACAGAATACAATGAACCGCATGAGAGTCGAACGAATTCAGACATTGTTGAGGTAAGTATTATATTGAAATTGGAGGGTATCTTTCCCTATAATGTACTATACTAGTTTGAAACTGATTTCATTTTCTTTGTGACAATTACCTGAGCTAGTTCACTTCATAACACTCTCCTATTTTAGTGCAGTCTTTTTGCTAGTTCAATTGACTTCAGTTTTATGTTTGTAAAAGAATAAACTTCTCTTAAAATTCAGGTACTTTCATCTTATAAAATACAATCTCACAAATTTTTAAAAGCATGGATTTATATTTAAAAATATATCCTCCAATATATTTTGTAATGCTCTAGCAAGTGAAATATAATTTATGAGTCTAATCATGCAAATAAAGGACGCTTTTAGTAAATTTACGTCATACATGTTCCTTAATTTATATTGATCGATATATTATTTTGTTGTTTTGAAAAGAATAATAGCATTGATTTTCAAATGTGTTCTAATTTTTTTGCTTGCAGTCATCAATTTACTTTGGAATCTTATGATTATCTTAAACAAAGATGTAAATAGAGTTGCTCCATCTCAGGAATTCTTAAGGTTTTTAAACAAATGCATTCTTTATTGTAACAATCTTAAAGAATTTGCTGCTGATTTCAGTGGAGCCAGACTTTAAGTGCATGTCTGGTGGCTACTTGTATTTCTGATTCTGCACTTCAATGCAAACACAGAAGTGCATAACATAATCTTGCAAAAAATAAGTGAAGTCCTTCCAAACTTCCAAAAATCCCAGCGCAAATACAAATATTCTACCGTAGTCTTCTATTAAATTTAGAAACAATGCTTTAAGCAATAAAAGTAACTGCTACAAAATTAATAATTATTAAAGTTGAATAAATTTATATTTTCAGTCAACTGAAAAAAATGTACCGGTAAATAAATTATTGTTATAGGCCTTCCTGTGGATTCTTGGAAACTATTGTTAACATTTGCAGCAGACCATTAAAATACTCTTTCTTTTCTTCAGTTCTTGACTAACAACAAATAAGAGAAGATTGTGAAATTCAATTGTAACAGCATATTAATAAAAGAATATAATCTTCCTTGATGTTATAGACCATTCTGACCTAACTTGCCCAATTTGCATTCCCATGTGACTTGATATTCTCTATTATGAATTATCTGACTTCAGGAATTTGCTATCTCCATTCTTTGTTTCCACTTTGTAACCAGTTGAAGAAATCTCTCTCAGAAGAGATGCTTATGGCAATAGAAATAAATTTTACTATTGTGTGAAATACTTAGTTGATTAGAAATGTTGAAGTTAGTTATGCTGAAAGATTTCAAATAGAAGTGCAGGTACAGGAACAAAACATGCCACTATGCATGGAGGATAATTGTATAATGATCAATATGTTCCACTACTCATTGTAACAGAATATTTCATAACACACTTTTTGCAAATGTCTTACTTTAATAAACAACATCCGCTACTCCCCCCCCAAAAAAACACTTTAAGATTATCAGATGGAAATTTTGCTCCTAAAAATCCCTACACTCTTTGATCTAGGTTAGTTTCCCTAGATTTCTTGGAATACTAATAATCTTGTTTTTGTCTATTCCAAAAATTACTGATACAGGAATTCTTCCATTTTTCATTTTCTCTTCTTGATTTCCTTATAGAGTTAGATACTTGTCATTAGCAGCAGGCTGTGTGATTGTTAATCCTGTAGGCAAGCTCTATTTGCAGCCATGGGATGTTCCCCGACAATTATTGTATAATGTAGCCTTGGTGACAACTCCAACTACTTTTCTCTTATGTCCTTTATAGTACAATACTATTTAGCTTTTGTCTGAACTGATGGATTTTTTGGTTTCTAAGGAAAAGAAATGATTAAATGTGAGAAATAAAGATATTGGTAAATGGCAATGGACAAACAGAATACTTCCTGAGAAAAGATGTATGTCATCTGTTCTTGATGATAAGTGTATAATACACAATTCTGTGTGTCTAGCTGTGGCTGTTTATTAATTTATGTCAGCAAAAGTTCTGGACTTTTTATAACCAAAAAAAGCAGTAGTTATAGGAACACATTGACAATCATTTTAGAATATTTAAACAGTTAAACAGTAATCACGCAAAAGAGGTACAAAAGGCTTGCTGTATTGTTCTTTACCATATGGCTTGGTAGCTGCTAAAATAGCTTACTAACTTGAAAGGATGTGATTTTCTATATTCAGAACGAAGTATAGAGTACAGAGGTCATTCCGGATTCAGCAGTGTTTCAGGGTCAGAGGAAATAGTTCTGCAGTATGTGGGGGGTGTTTAGGGAAAAAAAGAATCTTTACATTAGCCAAAAAAAATCTTCAGTATAATTATATTGTTTTACTTGATAATTAGCATCACTGTTGCCAGTACAATGAAGCAAGAAAACAAAAGCTGAAGAGGCAGGCAGCTTTGTACACAGAAAGTATCTGAGTGTATGTCTTGGTGCAGAACAAAGAATTGTCATCTTTTCAATATTTAAATACATCAGTAAAAGATGTATTTAAAGACAAAACTCTGCACTGCCAATCCTATGCAAACCTGGGTTGCAATTCCATGGATAATATATCAAGAGCTATACCATTATAGATTTAACCCTCCAAGACCAGATTTTTGATGGTAGTCAGGTGCTAAGTTTCCCCTTCTGCTTCTCTACCCAGCTTTAAGATTGACATTGTCCAAATAAGGTTGGGATAATAGGCAAAAAGGTTGGGATAATAGGCAAAAACGAAGATGAGATGTTTCTCTACCACATCTACAGCCAGGAAAAAATGGTGCTGTATGTGTAGCCTGGCTTAAGCCTGCTCTCTCCCATTGAGGATGAGATTATTCTAAGGAAAAGGGACCAACAGGAATTACAGTGAATATTATTCCTTCATTGCTGCTTGCCAGTTGACATTGCAAGTTCAAGCTTGTCAGGATACTGCAATTGCACTTTAGAATTGCTCCGTCAATTATACTTAAGAATGAGCCTTTTAAGACAACTGGCATCATCAAATAAAGGGACTATTCTTCCCATCAAGAATGCACTATTTTTCTTGTGCAGGGTGGATTTTTTATTTTTAGTTCTTTTTCAGGACAGCAGAAAATGGATCACTTTCATCTTCTGATTATTTAACTGACCTTCTGCATTCTTACAGATAAATTTTATATCCATAAGTTTAATTTCTATGGAATTCAGAAATTGGCCAAATGCATACTGTACATGTTGATGGTATGAATGTTACCTCTTTCTAATGTTTTAATTTGATAATTTGGTATTTCATAAAATGGCCTTGTAGGATGCCTTTGTGCAAATCCAACAGCAAACCACATTTATGGGATATGCATGTAGGAATTAGGCAGAAACCACAAGAAATATATTTTAATTGTTTGCTTCCAAGAGCAATTGTTCCTAACAAATAAGTCTGTTGTTATCCGTAATTTGTTATTAAAACAATTTTGTTATTATTATTATTTTTATAATGGCACAGAAGAATGACCCAGATTTTGAATTGTCCTGAACTCTTAATCGTTACTCCACAAAGGCAAGGAATAAGAAAGATGCAGGAAAATTCAGAATTAAGTCTCTAGATGTTAACGTATAGGGTCTACAGTTCAATTATTTATTATTTATTTATTTATTTATTTATTTATTTATTTGCATATTTATTTTACCATTCATCTATAAAGGAACTCCAACCAACTTATTGCTGTCGCTAAGAAAAAAAATTCTCCTACCTTTAAAAATAAAAATACCTTTAGCCCCCAATCCATTTTCTGACCAATAAGTCAGTGAAAGAGTGGAATTCTATAAATAATCTTTTTTATTTCTTTTCAAAATACAATTTTAAATCCATGGACGAAAGAAAAGACTCAGTAAAATAACTAAGGAGTTTCACTCAAAAGTGCTTTTCCAAAACGCAACTGGACTTTCTTGGGTTTTTTTCTTTGAAAACATTTCACTTCTCACCCAAAAAGCTTTGGGACAACCATGATCTAAATGATTGGGAATCTGAGAATCTCCATAGACATAAGGAACTTAACATTTTGCCAGAATTAACAAAACTTTGTTTTTATTGGCAAATTTTGTTACTAATATGCAATTTAGCAGCAGAACAACCCTAAAGAAAGTATACTGAATTTTACTAAGATGCATTAGACCTATCAATCTTTAGAAGGTAAACTATTAGTATAGTAATTAGATTCAATTGTTTGCATTCACCTATTTGTTGTTTTCTAATAGAAAATTAAATGTTTTTTTATGGGGGGAGATATCACAGTCTTGCTGTTCCCTTGCTTTTTTTTTTAACCTTATGTTTTCTTACCTCAGGATACCTTGCTTATGTTGCTGAATTATTTCAGTCTTGCATAGCAGATTTAGGTCAGAGCATGATAAAACAAAAACTATTATTGCAACTGAACCCTTTGTCCTTTTAAACAATTTAAGAACAACAGTTCTTACCAAAATAGCTAACATAGAATCATTAGCCTTCCATGAATCAAAATGCAAACTTGGAATCTGCGTATTTTATCAAAACATTGTTAAACAAATACGTAAAATAATTGCCCACTTTTTTGAAATATTACATATGAACTGAATTTGTTGCGGGATTCATTGAATACATAGCATCTGGGGAGAAGCTATTGGAGAATTTTAATCCAAGATAATGTTATAAGCTTTTATTCTGGTATCATTTGTGGTCTCATGTTCTTATTGTCCTACAGACAGTCTGTCCAATTTTGCTTTTCCACTAACTCTGTTTCTTTGGATTTATGCTTCTCCCTGTTTTCCAGGCAATCATTCGCCTTCTCTGTTATATCTGGTACATCAATCTTCTACTTCTCTGCTTTTCTTAGATGTTTCATCCTTTTTTGTTCTCACTGGCCTGTTACTTTTTACCATGATTGCTGTTTTATAGTTAGGTTAACCTACTTTACTTAGATTTCCCCTTGTTTCTAAATTTTGAACCTTAGTAGCTCTCCCTTAAGTTCATTCTTCAAAGATCTGACTCTACTTGATTTTATCATACAGCTTTTTGCTAAATATAAGTCTGATCCTCTGGAGAACTTTCCTTTTCTTTTCCTGTGTTCTCCAAATTGGTCAGTTAAATATTTAAATATACATTACTTAAATCCTAACTTTGCACATTAAAATTTGGATCTTCTGTACAACATTTTTTGTTTATACTTTCAAAAAGGAGCCGCCTTGCGTTCCCTCTATTAGGGGAAGAAAGGTGGGGTATAAATTTAATAAAATAAATAAATAAATAAAAGATGGCATGTTAATTCAATGACTATGGCTCAAATCAAGAGTTAAAAATAGGTTTTTATCTTTGTTTGGTCTTAGATCTTTCCTTAGTAGAGGCTAAATCAGGTTAAATTCACATTCTTTGCAACTAATAAAAGAACACAATAAAATTATACAGTTTTTTTATGATTGTAGAAGGCTGACTTCCAGTGAAATTAGTGCCAGGTATCTAAATGATCTTAATGGAATTGCATTTCAGAACATAAAGAAAAAAAATGAAAATGATATTTTAAACGTTCTTTTGTAACAGCACTGATGAATTGAGAGTTGATATAATCAAGTGGCTAGGAGTATGGAGCATTAGGAAAATGTTCCTATTCAAACAAATTTAGACATAAGGTTATTAGGTGGCCTTGTAAATGTTAAATACCTCCCAACAATGTGGCATGGTAATAAAATTACTGATCTATTTTTCAGACTTGCTATATGGATTAGTGAAATAATATTAAGGACAAACCAATATTCTTGGTATGCCACTATTTGCTCTGTTATTTGTTCATTGTTCCTTCCTATATATCAGATTTTATTACTTCAATCTTACATCTAAACTAGAAAAGCACAGGCTATAATAAGGGTATAAAATTAAAATCAGAGGATATTTGACGATACAGCATTTGTTTTCAAATTTCAGTCAAGGAATGTAGAGGTACTAACAAAATTAATCATGCTTCTTCAAGAAGAACATGAGTAATACTCAAGAAATTTCAGTGAAATTGAAAGTTAGTTTGTCCAGCATTGCCATTTTTTCCCATTGTATATACTTAAGGAAAGTTTGTTAGTATACTAAATAGGGTTGTGCAATATTTTGAAGCCAGCATAAGCATTGCATATGTTGAGAACATATAAAATCACTCATTCCTTTTCCTACTTTCACACACTACCTCCCAGCTGTGTATCATCAGCCCTGCCTGAGCTGCTCGATGTGTTAACCGGGTTGGCGATTGAGTTCCCTAGGCTTATGGTTCTGGGGGACTTTAATCTGCCTTCCATTGGTGAGACATCTGAGCT
>JANHGC010008572.1:238809-264754 GCA_027560395.1 Boaedon fuliginosus
TTTTTTAATCTAATGATTGGTATTTAGGGCAGCTTTTTGCAAGCAAAGAAGCTTTTTGCATTTTTGTACAGAAAATCTTTGACTTACAGCAGTTCATTTAGTAACCATTCAAAGTTACAATGGCACTGAAAAAAGTGACTTATGACCATTTTTCACATTTACAACCATTGCAGCATCCCCACGGTCATGAGAGGCCAGACGAGAAGCACCCCTTGACATGAGTGACATCAAGTTGGCCATACCTACCCAGTCACATGACCACCTAGCCCCACCCACTAAGCCACACTCACAAAACTGGTTGTTAAAAAATTTGAAACCCACCCCTGGCATGGCCAGCATGTGACGGATCTGCCTCGAGGGCTTGAGTTTGACACCCCTGAGTTAGACTATGAGACTTTTTTTTTAAAAAAAAAATATTTCTCAGTTTCATGGGAAACCTTTTCTTGTGCTACCTGGATAGAGCCACAAATTCATCAGGAGCTGAGCTCAATTCAAAAAAGGCTTTCTGGGAAATATCTGGGAGATGTCCCCAAGTGTAGCAGAGCTCCGGGTGCAAATTAGATGGATTGCGGTGCCTGCAAACCATTTCAAAAAGTCAAGAGAGTGGTCATGCAGATGTGATTGAAGTTCTGTTTCTTTTTAATGTGCAATGGTAGGTAGAGCTTCTTGACTTTTTTAAAATTATACCTTGCAAACTACTGAATGATTCTCAACTAGTCCTCTCTTACTACATTCCGGCCTTCCTCCCTTTTGGTTCTTCCTGTTGACATCACATCACCCTACTACTTTTACTCTAAGGTGGTCCACAGGGAGTTTTCGATTCCCAAGGGAATCCAAAAAAGGGTCAGGTAGACCATAGAATAGCAGTAAGAAGTTTGGGGATTTTTGATTGCTCATTGTAACAGGCAGGAGAACTTCCTGAAATTAATTCCATCAAAATGGGTTTTTTTAAGCAAAGCCATCATCAAAGAAAAAAAACTGATGGAAATAAAGCAGTCTAAGGATTAAATACAACCACAATGTCTTGCCCCAAGGAGTAATTGACAATTTATTGACATAATGTGGACCAGGCACTCCAAACTAAGTAGAACAGGACTCCAAGGGACAGTAAAAGAATAAAGCCAAAGCAGCTGCTCACCTACCTGACAGAAGGCCTGGATTCCTGTTTGAGGCTGCTGAAAAGCTGGATTAAAGTAAGAGAAGACAGAGCCAGCTCAAGTTGTCATGGCAGCCCCACCAGCTTGGATGAAGCTCCACGAACGTAGAAAAGAATCCCGACAATTTACTTCAATCTATTATTCAGGATGGGTTTTGAAACCTGGCATTTCCATGTAATAGTCTACAGTGGCTGTGTCTTTCTTACCACTTTTTTTTTTTTTTTAGATCTGAAACACTTAGAAATACTAAGCAAAGAAACACAAAGCAAAGCAAAGATTTCCTGAGGGATGATGAAGGACTAGTTGACAGTGGTATTCAGTTGAAGAAGTCTTGAGGAAATACGGTTAAGAGTATTTTTAAAAATCACTGCACACAGTTCCTAAAACAGAAATCTTAAGGAGGTCTTCAAACAGCTGGAAGGAGGCTCATTGCGTCCAACAGGAAACTAATGAGCCAAACACAAACTAAACATGAATTATGCATTAACTGGGTCAGAATGCCGATGAAAGTTATGTTTCTATGCTATTGTTTGGAGGACTCGTACATGATCTGAAATGAAAAGTTTTGTTACCTGACCACAAATGTCTTCCCTTATGCTTGCTTTTAAAGATGAAACACCATGAACAATATTGCCTACTTTCATAGAAATATGCCCCCCAAAAATGAATTCTAGGTCTGGCTGTTATCATTCCTGAAGCCGTAGACTAGGAATAGCCTCCAGATGTAGCTGAGATACTCTCAGCAATAATAGGTGGAAAAGTCTATCCTATGAAAAGAGATTCACTGGCTTTGGAGAGGCAAAAATCCAGTAAGAAGAGGAGTTTTTTTTCAAGTGATATTATGGAGAGATTGCATCATATGATCTACATTTTTCAATCTGTATCTATAAAAGAGAGGTGGGGTGGGAGTTTGGGATGGGAGTTTGTATGTGCTCTATACAAACTTTCAGTTCTGTACCAATCTACCTCAAACTTGGCAGATAGGTAGTAAAGCGTAGTAAGATCAGCACAGTCAGGGTCTCCAAAGGGTAGGTGCCCTTTTTGACCCC
Source organism: Boaedon fuliginosus (assembly GCA_027560395.1). Classification (NCBI taxonomy): domain Eukaryota; kingdom Metazoa; phylum Chordata; class Lepidosauria; order Squamata; family Lamprophiidae; genus Boaedon; species Boaedon fuliginosus. Next base: position 241,016 of record JANHGC010008572.1, read on the forward strand.
TTTTCTAGGGCACAAAAAGGACACTCTTCAGTAACAAGCAGCAACTCTCTACTGAGCATGTGCGGTTTTGCCTCTCTCTACTGAGCACATGCGGTTTTTAAACTGACTGAGGCACCATATTCAAACCTCTGAGGCGCCATGTTTCATACATATAAATTCCAGATTTGCCCCAGCAGCGACAGGCCCAAGACACACGGAGCAGCCCACCCTGCCAAGTAAGGTCACCTACGATGTTGGAAGGGGCATCGAGGTTTAAGAAGGGCTGAAAACAGCTGTGGCCCAGTGCCCCGACAAGCCCTGGCTGCCTTTCCTAAGAGGTGGCCTGCCCTTGGCCCAGAGACGCCTTGCTAGAACAGAGATGTGGGAGGGGGTGCCAGGGGCTTAAGAAGGCCCGCAAACAATGTGGGAGGGGGCACCGGGGACTTCAGAAGACCCACAAATGATGTGGCACAAATATACTTATTTTTTTAAAAAAAACGAGCAAGGCCGGGTAATCAGCTAGTTGACTAATAAAACACAGAGAAAGGCTGAAGATAAGTGATTGAGGGAAATGTATGAACAATACATACTATGTATTTATACTGGGAAGTATGAAAACGCAAGAGAATTTAAAGCTATAAAGGTAAAGATTACAGCTTACCCTCAGATCAAAAGTAATAGTGCAATTTAGAAAGTGTTTGTGTTTTTCTAGCATCAACTATTTTTTCAGCATCAGATACAGGAACAATGATGAGAAGGGATCATTTAAGAAGTTGCTAAGGATAGGAAGATAAAAATGATATTTGCGGTTATTGTCTTAAACACCGAAAACTAATGGAGTATATTGGATCTTGAATTTTTTTTATCATATGCTACAATAAATTAACTCTTTACCTTAAATGTTGAAGCTTAACAAACTTAATAAAGTTGATTATCGCTCTAAGAAATAAGGAAAATATTTCATATTCTAACTGCAATGATAGGAGATTGTAACAAAAACTAAAGTAGTTTTGAACAAGTACAGTGTGCAAGTGTGAAGTTAAATGAATCTCTTCCTCAGCTGCATATAAAAAAAGCGACTTCTGAGATTTAGGATAGATTTTAAAAGAATTTCCCTGTGTCCTTATTTCCAGATGTCTCCATTTATAGCTCTAAATGTTGTTAAGTCTAAACAGTTTCACCTAATTTTCTTCATTAGCAAGAATCTTGAACTGCGAGCCCCCCTGCAGATAACAAGATTTGACAGTTGTTGACTGAAGTTGCAACTTCCTGAACCAATAATCCAAAACAAAACTAGCTGAGAATGTGCTTGCCCAGAGCTTGCTCAAAGCTGAAAAAGAATTTCAATAGCAATTTAAATAGGGATATAGAACAGGAATACGAACAGGAAAACTTACAGTAATATAGTTAGGTTTTTTAAAAGCAGAATTGCACAAGCAAAGTCCAAAATATGTGGGGCCACTCCCAGTTTTACATGCAGATTCAAAATCTCTCCAGACATTTCTCCTAAATTGAAAATTTTAATGTGGAAAAAGATATTAAATATGCAAGGAACATTAATTCCATCTGCCATTTTATAATGTAACACTGCCATTCACCTACAGTCAGAGCTTAGTGGCTTCAGGGTTGCCACGTAGTTTGTCCATTTCAGTTGGAAGTACAGCATTTTTGTCCACTAAAATTTATATTTCCATTAGAAAAATAGTAATGAGATAAAGAGAAAAATTTAACATTCTGATTTCATTATTGTTGATGTCTTTACTGTTGGATTTAAATTATCTATGTGAACTAACTATATTATATAGCACATAGTTTTATCTTCCCTTTCTCTTGAGAAACAAATTAGAATCATTGTGTCCAATAGGAGTGGGCGGCCTATAAATCAAATCAAATAAATCAAATCAATGCTGTTGCTCTTACCGTTCACTATATAACCTCAAAATTTATCTAATGTGCCAGAAAAAAACCTAATGAAGCTGTCAAAGCTTATTTTTCTATCCAAGTACACATAATCTTAAACTTAAATATTTTCCCTTACCAATCTCCCAACCATTATATCAAAGAAGATGAAAATTTGGGCATTGCTTGTTAGCTGCCCTGAGACTTGAAACAAATGGGTAAATGATTTAGAAAGTTATCAATGATAATGTGAGGTTGAAATGGCAGACGGGAGGAACATGCAAGGGCATGAATTTTTGTTTCTCTCATATATTTTGTTGCATCTCAACTAAACAACCTGACTGGTACAGAGACTGCCGAGCAATGTCAAAATATAGGAAACATACAAATGAATCAATAACAGTAAGATGGCCATCCTCCTTCACTACTACCTATTAAGATTCTGAAAGTGGAAGAGCCAGGGTCAGGAGTGCGGAACTTGGTGTATTTCGAGAGCCACCTTCTTCCACAATATGGCAGACCTTCTCTCAGTGATCACACAGAATGGGCAGAATCATATTGGACAAGATGGTTCCTTATGGCAATTGGAAAATCAATTATACTTTTTGGGTTAGGAAACGGATGTGCAAGTCTGGGGGATTATAGTGCCTCAGATATGTGATATGTGTAGGAGAAAATGGAAGCACTAGTTTGTTACAAACTGACAATTAGTCAGCAAAGTGTTGTGGTTACAAGCAAGCTAAATTAAATTTAACTAAAGCGTCTTAATCACAGTGAGAATTTTTTCCACTCTATTCTGCCTAGTCAGACTCCACCTTTAGTATCATACCCAATAATGGTCATCACTTTTTAAAAAGACAGATAAACTAGAAAAGATGGAAAGGAAAGATATAAATCAAACAGTGACTAAAGATGGTCAAAGATGTATACAACAAAATCCTATGAAAAAATGTTAAAGAAGCTGGGAGTGTTTACTTTGAAACAAAAAGACTTAAAAAAAAAGATATGATAGCACTCTGTCATAGTAAAGTAGGCCAAGACCTGATGTTCATCATTCCAGAGCACAGGATGTGAAATAATGGATATAGGTTATAAGTCAGGTTCCACCTGAATGTTAGGAAAATCTTCCTAACAGTAAAACAGTTTACTTAGAGAACCAATTACAGAGTGATCTGGTGGGATTTCTTTTATTTGGTATGTTCAACTAGAATTTGGAATCTCATCTGCTGGGGATACTACAATTTGGATCCCTTCACTAAGCAAAGGATTGGACTCAGCAGCCTAATTGGTCTCTCCCATCCTTGTGGTTCTAAGATAATCCCATGAGTTTTCATAATTGAGGACTTGTATCTCTTCTGTCCTCATACAGTATATTAATCACTACTCCATACTGATTTTTAGAAGCCTAAAAGCAAGCTATAAAGGAGTTTTTGCAGTGTTTTTCTACTTGATCTGATATACATAGTATGTATATAGTATAATACATATACATGCATTATATTAATGCAGTATAAAGATGCATTACTTGCTTTAGAATGATTAGCCTGTACTGATATACAGAAAAGTTCATGACTTTGCCATTTATGGTAAGTCCCATAAACTGAATGCCAGCTATCTATCCTCTAGATCTCTACAGGATTGCTACATTTTCAGAATCTTCTAGTGAAGAATTGAATTCTAGCACTTGAATTCTACTACTATAGGATATGAGAGAAAAAAACCATTTCTTCATACTGTCTAAAATGAGAAATCTCTACAGAAGATGCTTCTATATTTCAGCCGTTATAATTCTTATTTTCAGATTTTGAGGTTTGATTATCATTTTTTATACAACTTTTCCTATGCTGTGATATTTTTTTGAGATGGGCAGTCAAAAGTTATTTAAAGCTAGCTGGGTGGTGAAGACTGTTCTCATGGGTTAGCTCCTGACTAGAGATGACAGTTTTTCCTAGTTGGGGTGGTAGGCTGAGGAAAGTGGAAAGGACTAGATAAAGATTTCTATCAGTTGGATTTGAACCACGATCAAGAATCTTCTTGACAGTAATATACAGCGGAGGCAGTTACCTGGCCCTTTTCTTGCCATTGGTAGTAATTGAGTTTTAAATTTCTGTACTTAGTAAGTGCCTAAACTGACATAGTAGCTATTTGTCCAAATTATGCACTATAGGGGTTTGTGAGTGTATACCATTATGATGGAAAGCCACATTTAGGCGAGTTATGATGAGTTTTCTGTGAACTTTTTTTTACTTTATTTGTCCACAGGTAAATTCCTAAAATAACTGCTACAAGTTGTATACAGATTTTCAGCACGTGATATAATTTAAGGAGCAGAGTGAGTCTGCAGTCTGAGCCATCCTATGCATCCTTAAAAGAAAAGCCTAAATTTAGGCTTAAAAAGTATTAGAAGTTGAGTCCGTTGGGGTGCGTGCCTCATTTGAATTGGCTAACCGCTGATTCTGCAGGATAAACTGGATGCCCATATTACACAGATTTTTCACACAATTATATTGAATCTTGACTATATTAGATTTCAAGCATTACTGCTACTGTCTGAATCAATAAAGGAACAATGGGAAGTGAAGGAATAAACAATTATGTATGTTTTAGAGATTCACTGTCTTAGAGCAACAAAACAACAGAAAGACTGACTTAGCTGACATTTGTTTAGTGACATTGGCACATTTCTAAAGAGATACATCTGCCTACTGTTACTATTCTTCTGAGATTTGAGAATAAGAGCCTCTGTAAAACTAAAAATGATGCTAGGAGACTGGTGACATCAAGGAATGTATCTTATGAGTACATGACATCATTGGCAGAGGCTACCTATTAAACATGGTGTGCTGAAACATTTATATCTTTATGAACTCAATCTAGTATATCAAAACCGATATAAATAGGACTATTGAAATATTCTAGTTTTAAGCCCTTACACGCAGTTATAGCACATTGTGTGATTAATTACCCCATGTTAATTTAAGCATGTTGCATCATACATATACAGCTTTGTATCATACTTATTTCATATGGATTGTTTTCCATGTCCTTTAAGCAGCTTGGAATCACTTCATTTTCCTTTATTTTCAGTGAATTCAGTTCGCTTTTCTCTTGCTGCTCTTCTTTTCTATAACTGCAAATACAAGACAATTAACCTGATTCTTGACTGTCTCACAGATATCCCAGTTAAATAACTACAGTGTAATTGGCCAAAATCTTGTTAATGTCTTTCACCAGTTGCTTATCAAAGCTGAGAGAGACAGCAGGGGATATGGAAACTCTATTCCTATGGGATTCGATAACCAGCAGTGCTATAACATATATAATTTGCTCACAACCTTGGCTAGTTTGTCTTCTGGGAACAGAATTGCTGTGTTCATGTGTGGGATAGAATTATTCTTTTTCCTTTTTGCCTCTGCTTCTAAAAATTTCTCATAGATTGGGAACAATTTGGAAATGAAACATTAGGATTGGTTGAAGACAGAAGTGTTCAGTCTTGACAACTTTAAAACTTGTGGACTGCAACTTTTAGCCAGCTCACCATGGAACTCTGGGAGCTGAAATCCACAAATCTTAAAGACACCTCTAATTTTTTTTAATAAATATTTTATTTTATTTTACAAACAATCCATCATCTGTTAAACAGTGTGTGGTCTAGGTACAAATATCTTGTGCAATAACAGTTGAAGTTTACAGCCATATTCATTACATTAGTATTAATTCTCTACTATTAATTTAATGCTGATATACATAATTGATTATTATAACAATCCTCATCTTAATTTATCTGATTCTATTAACATATTTTCTATATTTCACTAGTCTTCTTTTATTTCTGACTTTCATATTTATTCTCTAACCATCGATAAAATGATTCCCATGTCATATAATATTCCGTTTGTTCCTTCTCTTTAATTGCCAATGTTAACCTATTCATTTTTGCACATTCTAATATTTTCCTGATCACATTCTGTTTGGTAGGAATCTCTTCACTTTTCCAGTTTTGTGCAAATACAATTCTAGCTGTGGTTAATACATGAATAATTAAATATACATTTTCTTTACTATAAATTTCAGGTAAAATCCCCAACAAGAATATTTAAGGTTTAAATCAATGTTGTATCATCGTTTTCAACCATATATGTATTTTTGTCCAATATTTTTTGGGTTCTGCACATGTCCACCACATATGATAGTATGATCCAGGTATTTGGTGGTAGCTGATTTGTCTTTAAACATCCTTGCCAACCTTGCTGGCTCCAAGTGCCATCTATAAAACATCTTATACAGATTTTCTATATATGCAATTGACATTGTTAGTTTATAGCTTCTATTCCAAAGTTTCTGCCATTTATCTAATTCTATTGTATAACCAAAACATTTTGCCTATACTATCATTGTTTCCTTCACTTGTTCTTCCAGTTTAATACCCAATAAATAACTATAATTTTTTTTTTATCAATCTTTCATCTGTCCCTGTTAATATCTTATCCAGTTCTGTCAATTCTTGGCTTGGTATTCACAAATGCAAATACAGTCGAGATATGAAAGAGATGCTAAATTACATTGTTTTTATAAAGAGAAGACACCCCTGATTTAAGGGCTTTTAGAGAGATACTTCACAATCTGCTAGAGCATGGGTGCCAAATTTGCCATGTCATGTTGTTGTCACATGATGTTTCATGACATTTTCCCCATTTGTGTAGCTGGGGTGGGCATGGCCTGTGCATGAGGCATCCTGGCCACGGACCGCCACTTTGACACTCCTGTGAGCGTTAACAAAGTACTTGTCTTTGAAACACTCACATGGCTCTGTTGCTGAGGTAGCTATTGTTATAGTCTCTTTGCCTAGATTTCTTATTTCTCTTTTTACTTTTTAAAGTGATGTTTATATTTTTACATGTGGTTTTATCTGTGCTGTGTGCTAGTCAGACCTTTTTGTGAGATGTGCAGCTATATAAATTTGATTGATAAATAAATGGCCTTAAATTTTTAAATAATTTTTTACAAAGCACAGCATTTTTAACAGCTGTGTAAAACCCTATAAAATGTGGAAAGGAGGGTGAAAATGGAGAAGGAGTTGGTGGAAATTACCACTCCTATTTTAAAAGACACAGGCAACAATTCAGGATCCAAACTCTTTATCTTTTTCATAACCAAGATATAATATTATATCTATATATAAAAAGCATTAAAAGTGAAAACACTCCAGATTTTTAAGCACACATTTATGTTTCACAACAGAAAGGTGTATCTGACAACAGTCTTCCAAATCATTTTCACTTCTGTTTTTTAACCATGTTTTCTCAGAAAACATGTATTAATCCAGATTAGAATGTTGATAAATATCCTATTACAATTAGAATTAGAGTCTTCATTATTCTTAAAATGTGACAAGACATTGTTATAAGACGTTATTGCTGAAAATTTATTTTCCTTGTGATGGGATGTGTTAAATCTGATAGCATTGTGCCTTGAAGCCTTGATCTGTATGAGCAGCACCATATAAATTGGGATACACCCAATCCTATGCAACTTTGGCCAGAAAACGGCTCCCTTTTCCTTTGTGCCTATAGCAATGACTGCTTATTTTTTCCCCCATTATTGTTATTCAGTCTTGGCTTCCCTGATTTTGATTCTTTAGATATTTTTTTCTTCTACTTCGAAAAGAATCCAGCTTCACAAATCCAAATCAGTTTAGAGACAAAAATGTAGCTGTATATGGACATATATGTACACACAGATAAACAGCTACAGAAAATCTAATTGCTACCATAAGATGAATGGTGTTGATCTTTTAAAATAAAGAATTACACAACTTTGCCACAATTAGAGTAAAAAAGGCTTTCTTGTAACCACTACAATTACATTAACCACCAGGAGGCAAGTGGTCACTGTAGCTGAAAATACCACACAGGATATACTCTGGGTAAAAAGAGGAGGGGTGGAAATCATGTAAAACCCAAAACAAGGCCACAAGGAAAGTGGACTGAATATACCATTCTGATAAATAAAACTACCATGAACCTCTGAAAAATGGTAGGAGTGTGGGTGTGTAACAATATAACGGTGATATCCACTCTTTTTTTACTAAAAGTTAGTATATGCCCTAGTAAAATGTACAGTGATATAAATGTGCCCTTAATTACAATCAGTAGTTAATACAAATAATCTGAAGTCATGAATGTAATAATATTCCCTTTTTCTCATAACAATTTGGAACTTTGAGGAGCATATCCAAAGTTTTCAAGACTTGCATGTAATCATAGAGTTTATTTATTTTTCATGTCTATATACTGCCCATCTCACAACATGTGGCTCTGGCTTTGAGTTGAGTCTGAATTACAGCAATATAGTAAAAGAATATGTTAAGACATATATTTGGTTATGTTATAGTTCCTCTTTTTGATTTAGTGGTTTTGAAAATAATTCAGAAATCTTATAGTGCCATTTAGGTCATTTGGATTCTGAGTTATTTTCCTTCCTTGGACTTTTGGTGAAGTCAATATGCATTGTGAATAGATTTTTTTATAAGCATATAGCCCTCATTAGGTATCAGAATTACCATCACTTATTTGGAATGCTTAGTTAGGTTTAGTCTCAGAATATTGCTTATGACATAGTAAACAATTAAAATTGTGATGGGACTTCTTAGTATAGATTTCATGCTTACAAATATCAGCAATTCTCGTGCACCCTAGGACAAATCTTTCAACATTTTGCAGGCACAATACTTCTCTATAGCTTGTCTTTCTCCAGACTTCCACAGTGTGATTTAAGAGTCACACTGAGTTGAGTCCTTAAAGCAGTTTCATATTTTTTCTGGCTTCTTTACTTCAACCAATAGCAGGAAAGAAATTACTTGTGCAAACTCTGAAACACTTCTGAATCATTTTCAAAGACTACACACTCCAAACATGTTATGTTTCTTAATCTATTACTTGTATGCCATTCATAATTTAGTAGAAAGTTTAAACCAGAAGCAGGCAACTTGGAGAGCTGGGCAGGGGGGAATGGGGAAGCTTTATCTGATTCTGCTCCAAGGCCATTGGAGGATGGCTGTGAGATAATGATGTCACTAAAGAGAGCCCGCTTGATAATTTTCAATTCTTATTTAGCTTTTGAGTTTTTTAATGTATGTATTTTATGTTATGCATGCATTATGTATATATTACACTAGTATGTATGTATGTATTAAATTTTTATGCCACCCATCTCCCCTGTAAAGCAGCTCTGGTAACCAATGCATCTCACACAACAACAGAGGTATTATATGTGTCATCCTAGGGGACCCAGAACTGTGCATTCTGGTGCCTTCTGCTCCAGTTGTAGCTTCTGAATACTCTTGAAAAAGTAGTCCTATGTAGAGCTTATTGCAATAATCCAACCAACAGATAACTAGGGCATGAGTGAACATGTTCAGGAGTCACAATCCAGGACAGGGCACAACTGGCAGACAACATGAACTTGTACAAAGGCCCTCCTAGCCATTTCTACCACTTGCTCTTTGAGTAGGAGTTGTGAATGCAGGAGAAATTCCAACTTGTGGTTTGTTTGGGGTAGTGCCACCCCATCCAGAACTAAAGTTGATAAACAACTGGGTCCTGAGGTCTTTTGCATTCACAGCTAATCCATCTTGTCAGGATTCAGTTGAACCCTGTTGTTCCCTATTCATGTCCCTACAGCCTCCAGGCACTGAGAAAGGGCAGCTAAAGCATTGCTTGAAAATAATACTGAAATATAATCTGAAAATACTTAAAGTAAAAAAAAATCCTATTATCTAGTTACCCAGTTGTTCCGGGATGGCTTATTAAGTGTCTTTGGTACATGTTGCCAAATATGGGATTGTTAGCATGTTGCTGGTGTGTTTTCAGTTGAGTCATCATTGCAAAGCCTCTGCTTTCGTGCCACCTTTGTAAGTGTAGCCTTTTAGATGAAATGCAAAACCAAAAAATTGGTTGCTTACAGTTCCTAGGTCTATTATACAAGAATGCCTGTGCTGATTCTAAAGTCCAGGGGAAAACGTTGGCCTCTAGTAATTATATTCTATCATTCAGATTCTGCTGGCTGCATCACACATCATTTCCTGCCCTAAAAATAGTTACTGGTAAAGGATAATTTTGATGTTTCCACCCTAGGGATGGCTACTTTAAGAGAACAAAAAAGCTCCAAAATATGATATGATTTGTTAGATTCAACCATATACTATAATTTCTCAGTTTCTTTTTATAATTTTAGAGTGCTTTAATTCACATTTTTACATCTATAGAACATAAAATTAGTAAAGAAAATTAATGGTAAAGATTAGGGTCTTTATTTGTAAAGCTTAAGGCATAGAGTTATACATATTACATTTTTCAAGGGTTGATGTACTTCTGTTGTTTCTTTTCTAAACACATAAAACATAGAGGGGGGTGTCTATATGCGTTTGCAAGCATGTGTATCATTTGGGCATATTCAGCTTGGAGCCAGATTGGCTCTGTAGTCAGGGTCAAGGTAGGTAAGAAGAGACAGATACACTTTTTTTTTTTGTTAATTTCACGTATGTACTGCTTTTTCATTTAAAACATAAGGCTCAGCTAGGAGTTTTGAATCTGCCTTTATGGTAGCCCTTTTCACTTAAGACAATGTCTGGAGCAATCAAGTTCTGAGAGATTGAACATGGGACAAAGGAAAAATTAGCCCTTTCCAAGGACTTTATATATGAATGGAAAGGACATCTTAATCAATAGTGGTCTCCTCAAATTTAGTCTGGCCTTCACTGGGCAATCTGATTTTTCCTGTGTGTAGCACATGGAATAGCTTCTTACAAAATGTCTTGAAAGTCAGGGTATATATACAGTATATGGATCTGTCATCAAGTAGATATATATGTAGAAAAATGATATGATGTCTTTGGGGGGAAAGTCACCTGTTTTCAGCTTGTAAACCATGCATAACTGAAATAAATATTCTGATTAGAGCAGTGGTTCTCAACCTGGGGGTCGGGACCCCTTTGGGGTCAAACGATCCTTTCACAGGAGTCGTCTAAGACCATTGAAAAACACATATACTCATATGTGGTCCCAAATAATTTTATGGTTGGGGTCACCACAACAGGAGGAACTGTATTAAAGCGTTGTGGCATTAGGAAGGTTGAGAACCACTGGATTAGAGTAACACCACTGGAATTGACATAATGGCTTATTTCCCATATGTACACAATGGAAAAAATGCTGGACTAAGACACCTTAGGGTTCTGTTCTCAACTGAGCTTCACTTGTCTCTGGTAGTCTTCTCTTTCCCCCAGCAGCTAGTCCCAATGTGTACATTTTCCTTTCATGGTATGGCAAGCATATTTTTAAAATTAAAAAAAGAAGATTCAAGTTCTGTTTTCAGTGGTTTTCATGTATTGTTTAGATTACATTGTATTTATTCTTCTTCAGCCAAAATAGATGGTAAATTAAAATTATTAATTGCTGCTTTGACCAGGATTAATCCTGGGCTTTGGGAACAAGAGTATGTTATTTGTAACAGCAACAGAACATCAGTCTTACTCCAATGAGGATTTCCACAGGCTACTAAATGGAGAGTAAGCATTTAGTTGAGCTTTGAAGGAAACAATATTAACATAGGATGGTGGTTGCATAGTTGAAAAAAATTGGAAAGTTTATGCAGGAGATTCCTATCAGGCAGTCATGTGGTGTGTATGTCTCTGAAATCTTAAATTCAGCTTTGTCAACTCCTCAGATGTCCTCCGGTTTCCTCTCCTGAAATTTTATCCTATATGATCCTTCCTCCTCCCTCAAAGATTGAGATGGAGATGCACTTAGGGGTTTGTATAACTTCAGAAGTGGGAAGTGAAGGCATTTGTTTCTGGCTCAGGTCTCACCATGTATCTGTGAGAAATCATGTCTTAGTCATTGAAGGTACAGCTTTCATATCACCAGATACAAAATCATGTAAGATTGTTTGTGCTTTTATCTGAATCTTACTGACATTGAATAAGTAAATGCTAATATATGAAATGTTTTCTTTTGGAGATTTTTTTTACCTTCAGATAAGCATGAAAAAGGTGGTGGAGAAGGTATTAGATAACTACATTATTAAAATTATCTTATTAATATTAGGGAATGATCTGATCAAATAATAAAACTTAGAAGAAATTATTTTTTTCACTTGATGATATTGTTCTTAAAAAGATAATACAAAAAGTTGGATCCAACAGAGAGGATAAAGGAAAAAAGATTTTTAGCACAGGCACTTGTACAGTGATACATTCATTCAATGGCCTACTTCCATATATATAAAAGGTGGGAAAAACTGAACACGTTTGAATTTAACTTCATTAAGTAATGAGGTATGGAAACTGACATCAGAATGGAGAAGCCTTATTTATCCTGAAGAAAATATTTGGATAATGTTTAGAAAAGATTTAAGCCAATCTTAAAATATTGGCTGAATATCAATGCATCCTTATTTTAATTTTTACAATGATCAGTATTACTATAAGACTTTGCCCACAGTGCCCACCTACAGAAAGTTTAATTGAGGAGCTGTTATAAAGCAAAAGGATTTTCTTCTTCAAATGAGAACAAAAACATTTTTTTAAATGGCACTGAGGAACTAATCTGGACTTGTGTATAAACAAGTTTAAAAACCATTTGCATATGTGGGCTATTGTGGGAAGGAAACTTGTATAAGAAACAGCATGTGTCATTCTTAAACACTTAACTCGGTGAAGAACTGAAAACTGTGACACCATTACAAGGATAAAAAACAGACTGCTGAAATCCACAGAGATTAGCAGCCTTAGTACACAGAAACGCGATTGAGAAAAGCCATGTATGGCCATGTTGCAGCAGGAGCTGCTGTGATTGGCTGCTGTCACTCGGTCTTTGCCAGAGTAGACAACAGGTGCAGAGTTGCTGACAGGTGTGAATGTCTAGAATACGTAAGATTGCTGATGCCTAGTGATGTAGCCTTATGTCAGATTGTGAAGTGCTGAGCTCTCATGGAACAAGAATCCAACTTGCATATTTTTCAGATCAGTTGAAGTGTACTCATTCACCCCTTCCTCTCCTCTCTTCCTGGGCTCTTGGTGAATGCCTAGATGACTAAACTTAACCCTTGCAAGGGCCTCAGGACACTGAAGTCTAAGTAAATTTGTAGAAGAGCTGTATATCTACCATTGTTTCCATTTGGATTTACTTAAGACTGGATTGTCTGAAATACATCTTTTTCAAATCTGGCACCTTCACCCCACAAACTGTCATGGTTTGTACTTAGACAGTTTCATGTTTTACTTGGTGCATGCTTTTCACATTCCATGTTCCAGTTGTATGTGTTCTTGTGAAATAAAACTCCTTTTAATCTATGTTCTAAGATGTAAAACAGGGTCCTTCTGGCCATGTCATTATCTCAAGATCTACTTTTAAAAGTTCAATAGTCTTCTCCAATAAGTGGAAGTGGCTTTTTTTCTGCATTTGGTGCTCAAAATCATATACATGTTATTGTGATGCCCATACAATTTGTTTCTATTATTATTTATTAGATTTATATCCTGCCTCTCTTCACCCCTTCCGGGGGAACTCGAGGCAGCAGTTTCTATCATACAGACATTTTTTTTGCCATTGCCATTTCATACATTTTATTTGGGGGGCTTTCTCCTACATATCCTTTGAGAATTGCCCTTATTATCTGTTCCTTTTCCATCTTCTCAGTATCTTGTTCCCAGTAAATAAATCTCATCCATAAAGTTATTCAACCTTTTCAACCTATCACTGGGTTTTCAGCTATGGATTGTAAAAATAAACATTTATATGGATATATTTTGTTTTAATCATTACAACAAAAAGTTCCTAATTTTTAAAATGAGAATAAGAGTTGACATTCAGAAATGCTACCAAGCATTTTTATTGAACTTTCTGCACTGCCAAATAAGAATGGCAAATGTTATACTCACAATAGGGTTGGATTGGGAATATACTGCACAAATTCCTGCCTCCTTGTGTTACTGAAGACATAAATCTTCCTAATGGGAGCAAGGAGCATAAGATCTGGCTGGCCTTCAATGACAGAGAAAGACATTTGAGATGCACTGCAAAAAAAAAAAAAAGATTTGTTCCTCTTTATATTTCACATCTCTGACTTTTTTGTGCAGATTGTTGTCAAACACACCCCAGAAATCTGAATGGCCATGTTCTTTGATTGGTATTTTCTCTATAGAATTTTTAAAAAGTTGATTTTTTTTCTAAAAAATAAATACTACAAGATGCTAAAAATGTATTAATTTTCAATATGTCAAATCCAAAATTAAGAACTTGATGTACAAGACTAGTCTCAAAATCCTGATAAAACTTCTAGTAAGATGATAAGAAGGGGAAAATGTGAATTTAACCTGATTCTTTGCTCCAAAGTGATTTATAAGTAGTTATTTCAGTTTCTCTTCTGTTTTTTGTAAGTTTGTGTGTCAGGGGAAATTTTTTGATCATAGCGTTTCATTAATGTTGAAGACCATGCTACTGTAGATAACTGATTATATTAGATATTTATAGAAACTGATTTAAAATGTTTTTAAAAAAACAAGTTTGTTCAGGTTATGATATTACATGTAAGAGTCAGAGTATCTTGACAACTACATGGCCATTATCATTTCAACTGTTTCATTTTAGTCCTGTTGCAGAGCAGTATCAGGTTGATGGATCTGTAGATTAATATAAGAACAATTGTAGGCTTGATACTGCACTACCATTCTATTCACTATGAACTACTAGGTTTTTTTTTTATTGAATTCATTGCCCTGTGTGTGTTTAAACTATTAATGTTTCCATTCGAGAGAAAAGCTGTGATGGTAATACAGATATTTTATTAGAAGTTCTGCTCTCTTCATTTACTAATTCTAGTTTCAGAAGAGCTGTCTTTGGTAACAAAAGCTGCTGTTTATTGACCTAAACATCTCAATTCACTGTCTTTCCCTAATGTATAACATGACAGCCTTCAATCAGTCTGTACTGTGTGGTAAAGGCCCTGAATCGCTCTGGCAGCCTCTGTCAAGGCTTCAACTTTCTAAATTATGTATTTCAGACGTTGAGAAAGAAAGGACTTAATGGCTGTGACAGTCCAGATCCCGATGCAGATGATTCAGTAGGTCACAGCCCTGAGTCTGAGGACAAGTACAGGAAAATTAATGAAGATATTGATCTAATGATCAGCAGGCAAAGATTATGTGTAAGTACTCTGAATTCCCTTTCATTTTTTTTTACTTTCTGATATTTCTCTGAACCTGGCAGGCATTGAACAAGAAAGAAAACAAAGGCTGTGAAAGCCCTGATCCAGACTCCTCTTATGCCCTCACCCCACGCACTGAAGAAAAATATAAAAAAATTAATGAAGAGTTTGATAATATGATCAAGAGCCATAAAATTCCTGTAAGTACCAAAGGTTAGATGGCTGTCTGCTGATAACCACTGCAGTAACACATCCTAACCCTTTCAGTTCTGGTTTCTTCCAAAAAAGCATATTCAGTGAGGGATATATTTTGACAGCACCCATTAAAACCAACATGCAGAGAGGGAATAGGACCCAATTATCTTTTTTTTTCTTTTTTTCACTCTTGAAGTGTGGAAAGTTCCTTCATGACATGTGTTTGACAAAACCTAAAGAAGGAAGTTTTTGAAAGTGGATGTTATATATAGTAAATTTACAGAATTCTGGTTTACCACACCGAGCTACCCCAAAGTGCATTTAGAGAACATCGGTAAAACATGCTGTGGAGAAGCTGACATTCTCACAGTTTTTTGTGGGTCTGAAAGAAGAAGAAGCAACGGTATAAAATGAAAAAAATCTCTTAATGTAACATTCAAGATAGTGAGTCCTGCTACTACTGGAATTCACTATGTTCTTAATTCAGTTACCACACTGAAGGGTTATATAGCTACTTGCTAGTTGCAGGAAGAGTCTGCATGATAATCTAATGGTAGTATTCAATCATTTATGTGTGTTGAGGATAACTTTATAGCTTTATCAGACAATTTGCTTTGATTCCACCAGCATTTGTCTTAATGCTTTAACGAGCGCTAAATTTTGTTTTAACCACAGCCAAATTTCTAACAGTCATATGCCTTGCCAGATACTTAAGAGAAATAACTCTGCATGTAGCTATTTTGTTTGCATAGACATAAAGCGGGGAAATTGTGTGAATATGACAAGTACATAATATGGTTAGTATTATTACATGTATTCAAGTGGACATTTGTTTTCATCCATTCTAGACTAAAAAACCCCAGTCCTTAGCACTTAAACATATATCAAAAATATTGCTCATAAACACTTATGCATTTAAATTTTGTATTCCCCTACATGTGAATCCTTTAGAAACTGTCACACAGTTTGTTATTTAATTACAATATTAACATCTAATGTTGCGAAGTTCCTTAACATCTTATGTTGATAAAAGTGACAGTGGTTTTAAGAATAAAACCAGGATGAGTTCACTTGTAATGTCCTGTGAAGTCCTATAAACCTGAGTCACTTTCATGTTACAGTAAAACCTAGTAATGGGAACCAAGTAGTGGGACATAGCAACCTTGATTATCATTTACCAAGGCTGTCATTTAACTATATGTATAAATTGATCTTTATATTTGTAGATTAAATATTTAGCTAACTATAAAAATTAGGTTCTTTTAAGAATAGGAAACCAAAACCAAGAATACTAATATTATCTTTATAGTAATAGAATTTTGCAAGTCTGAAAGCTTCTCCCTTCCTCTACCTTTATTGTCCAGAGAACTAGAGTAGGTCAGTTCTGAGCAGCTTTCTTCCCAGATCCACTTTGGCCTCAGATTTCTCATGTCAGACCATTGTTTTGGTTCCTCCTTCCTCTTAAGGTTATTCTCACAGCCCATTTCATCTCTTATAACAGAACAATTATAAAGAAAGAGAAAAATGAAAAATAGTAAAAAAAAAAACAAAACTATACAAGATACATCTATTTGAATGCATAAAAGTATAAAAATTTTACATAAGGATTTCAATTAATGTTAGATATATTTCATATTTTATTACAATTATCCAAAATGAATCTATGTTGATAACTAATTCATCCCTATCTTGGTAATAGTATCAACCCAGAAGTCCATAGAGAAGCAGAGATCTTATATTTCCAAAACTAGAATACTGCAGTTTTTTTTTATTTTCTTTGTCCAAATGTCAGTTCAAGGCAATAGGAATCTAGTTTCTATAAAAAATAAACATGTGACAACACTAGTCTTCTTGTTACTACATGTAATGATTTCTTCCCAAAGCAAAACAATTATAAAATACTGTACAAACATATGTTTGCACGAAGTATTAATTGACTGCATCTTTCTTTAACAACATGACAGTTTATTCAGCTTTTTCTATATAAACACAATGGAGTTCAGTAAGTCTAAAATATTGTTGTTGATATTGTTATTAAATAAAATGTAACCTAAGATCTATTGAAATTTCTGGGATTGATGTTAACACCTTTTTCCATTTTCTAGGTGAACTAATCTCTTATTCTTTATTCCATTTAATTATTACAGTTGCATATCAAAATGATCCACACTAACAGAATTTATATAAAAAGTAATTGTAAAGGGGGTTTTGTGTCATTGGACTTAGTAATCATCCAGTTGTTTCCAAGACTTAAAACGCTGCACACCCTAATTGGGATGCCAATAAATGTAATTGTAAATACTGTCTCTGGGATGTTTTAGGGATTTAGTATTCATCCTTTAAAGTAAAAATAACCCTATGGTTTTAGAAGTCCTCATTTTCACATAAGTGATACAAAGTCTAAAATTCAGCTTCCATACAAATTTTATATACATATTTTAGAGTAATTTTGTTAAAGATTACAATTACAATAGAAAAAATATATATAAACTAGAAAGGACTTAAAAAGAAAAAAATAGAAGGTATAGAAAAGACAAAATAGAAATAAAAAAGAAATTTACACAAAAATATAGTAAAGAAAAATAAAAGAAATACATAAAGAATTGACTTTCCCCTTCATCACAACTTCATTAAAATAAATAAATTTTATTTATCAAAATATGTAAATTTTAATTAGTTTTGAGATCTAGATTACTCCATAGAGATAGAAAAAAGATCAAACTACTATTTCCTAAAAAATAATATACCATAATCTTCAAGAGAAGTTCTATTATATTTTGATCCTATGGAAGTCCTAATGTGTGAATATGTGGCTGTAGAATTTGTGGCACTGCTGAATTCAAAGATTTTCCATCTTCATCTCTGAAAATGTTAGCACTCCATATTCGGTACCAAGCTGCTGTGTAGTTGGGAGATTTCCTAGACTCCTGGTTCCTGTTAAAAGAGCAGATAGCAACTGTGACTAAGTAGATATTTATACTGTTTTCTTTCTCATTCCTTCATCACTTCCCACTAAATTACAAGTAGTTGTCGACTTGTGACTTCCATTGAGCCCAAAATTTCCATTGCTGAGCAAGACAGTTGTTAAGTGAGTTTTAGCCTGTTTTATGGCCTTTTGCCCCATTTGTTAAGTGAATCACTGCAGTTGTCAAATGAATCAAATGGTCATTAAATAATTCTGGCTGACCCCACTTGATTTTGTTTGTTGGAAGCTGGCAGGAAAGATTACAGATGGTGATCCCATGATCCCAAGAAGGGGCAATTGTCATAAATACATAGCAATTTCTAATCACCCAAATTGTGATCACATGACCATGGGGATGCTGCAATGGTTGTGAAAGTGTGAAAACCAATCACATATCCCTTTTTTCAGTGTGGGGACTACCCATACTGTAATGTGTTGTACATGCTCTTGAACAGTATTTGGAAGCTGCAATGTTTCAGAATATAGCAGCACAGGCAGTTTTGGATACTTCGTTATACAACCATGTGAAATCTGTGCTCTGAAATCTTTATAGGCCCCTCATGGGTGTAATTCAGGGTGTTGATTGTCACATATTATACAACCTTCAATGGCAGAGACCCATGGTAATTGCAGGAGTGCCTGTATCTGATTGCTTCTGCTCATCCTCCAGAAGCAGGATAAACATGTTCATGGTCCCTTTTGTTAGGAAATGTCATCATGTAGGACCTAGAAATAGTGCTTTTTCTGTTGCAGCATCTATGGAAAAAGCATTCTCCTCAAGATCAGGAGGCATCAGGCATTAATCCTGAAATGGTTTCCCAGGCATTTGGACCTGGAAGTTAAATCACGTCTGATCTACACTGTTTGAAAATTGAATGATTTTTAGACTTTGGGCATATGTTGTATTATCACTATTATTTCAGATTAGTAATAGTAAATATTTGGAGTGCCAATCAGCTGTTCCACAGCAAAAGAAGAAGCAGAAGAACAGGAGCTGGCAGTAAAATGTGGAGATGCTTGGCAACATGTCTTTTGGGTTGGTGGCAATGGTACTGTAAATGTATTACTTTTAAAAAAAATCTGGATAGACTGCACAAGGTTGTTTGACTGGCTACATGAAGCAAAGCAGCTAGGTGTAGAAACTGAGTAGAAATGGTAAAAGCATACCCATTCCCAGCAGGCAAAAAGCAACTACTGCGAGTGGGGAAAGCTCGATCCACATCAGCGCTATGGCTGCCCAAGCCCACCTGGGATCTCATACCTTCCCTCCCCCTCCCCACCATCTTTGCTTGGCCTGGGTTTCCCCTCTCGTGGTGGCCTTTTTTTGCCTCCTGAGTCTGGGCCTGAGTTGCTGGCAGCCTCAGTGTCAAGGTGTATTGGGTGTGCGAGTGGAACATGACATTCTAGCTGGCTGCTTTGCCTCCTTGGAGCTGGATGGGTCTGCCAAGCAATGGCGGAGTTGCCAACCAGGAACTGACAGGAGTAGAGATGCACCTCCTTCACCAGGGCTACTTGGCAAGGAAAGCTGAGCCCTGCCCTGCCCTGCGAGCAACAGCTCCAGATCAATTTTGGGGTGCTGCCTGACCGATGCAGCTCTTTCAGATGGAGACCCCCAGGGTGCAGTCTCTTCCCTGGACTGAAGGCAGCCTTCTGTCTTGCAGCCCGCCCACCCCACCGCATCTCCATTCCAAGCTGAGGATTGCAGCCAAATTCCCCACTAGCCCGGTGTTCCCAGAAGGCACGGCTCGGACCACCAGGCCAGCCCAGCCCGAAGGAGGCAAAGTGGCCAGCTAGAAAGGCTGATTAGAGATGGTAAAGCATGGCCAGGCCCAGCAGGTGAAAAATGGCCACTGCAAGTGGGGAAAGTCAAATCCCCACCTGAGCCCTTGTTACCCAGACCAAGCTGAATTGGGGGGGGAGGCTAGGCTTGGGAAGCCATAGCACTGGTGTGGATTGAGCTTTTCCCACTTGCGGTGACTGTCTTTTGCCTGCTGGGAATGGACATGCTTTTACCACTTCTACTTCGCCTTCTAGCTGGCCGATTTGCCTCCTTTGGGCTTGGTGGACCTGGTGCTCTGGCAGCAATGGCAGTGGCCTGCACAAGCTGCTGGTGGCCTCAGTGGTGCCAAAGTGCATTGGGTATGCAGGGAGAACACGCTCCACCTAGCGGTCCAATAGCAAGACCCACAAGGGCCAAGGAGATGACCAGCGGCGACCTGCTCTCCACTGCAAGCCAAAAGGGAATGGGATGGAGCAGGCAGCAGCCGCCCCACACTATCCTCACCTGGTCTTCACCTGCAGCGGAAGCAGTAGCCAAAGGCAAAGGCACAGAAGAGAGGCACGAAGCCTGGCCTGCTGGGTGCATTGGGAAGCCACCTGCCCTGTCCCAGCCACAAGGGATGGAGCAGGTATGTCTGGTGGTCCACATTAAGTGCTCCCCACCTGCTGCCAGTGCCACCACTGCCATGCTTGTTTCTTGGAGGGCCAGCTGTGGAGTCCCTGCTGCTGAACACCTCCCTCCTTGCTCACGCACACACACCTGAAAGGCTAGTAAGGGCGGCCAGCCTGGAAATGGTAAGGGGCCGACCAGTGTTGCTTCAGTCCTTCTGTCCCATCCTGGCAAACGTGTGTCTCACTTCACCTAGCACATGCTATCCTGACTGGCACACGTGCACACAGGATGCAGGCGCACATGTGCACATACCCGGCCTACCCCATCGCAGAAGGCGGGTATGCATCTACCTCCTGTAGGGTAGGCTCTGTGCATGCATGTGCTTGCCTCCTACTATGTGCACACATGCCTGGTGGGGTGACATGGGCCAGGCCTGCTGTCTCCTGTGCGCACCGTGTCTGCTGGGATGGCATGAGCTAGGCCTGTGCATGTGTGTTCCCACCACTTCCTGTGCGCACCTGTGCCTGCTAAGATGGCATGGGCTGGGCCATGCTCACCAGATTGGGTGGGGTCAGCCCAGGCTAAAGTGATGTGGGCCAGACCGTTACTGTTTCCAGGACGGTTGCATGGGCCAGTTCCTACCACATCACAGGTCAAATCTGGCCCATGGACCTTGAGTTTAACACCCCTGCTCTAGGGCATATAGTCTTTACAAAATAAAAAGTGGGTCATATTTACAATCGCTTTAAATAATAAAGTTAATAGAGATTAAGGTAATAAAAAAGATACTTTTCTATTACAGAAATAAATGTCTAGATATAGTCATGGATATATTTTTTCTAAATTCAAATAAAACTCTTATTATCTGCAATGATCAGAGAAATTAGTTCATTCTTCTGAAAGTCAGTAAGCTATTTTGCAGAATGTGACTATTTACAAAATAAAAAATGCTCTCCAGACAATATGTCCAGGGATGGGTTCTTACCAGTTCACTGGTTACTCACTTTGTGGGCACACTTCCTGATCGGCTGTCAAAAGTGCGAGTAACCTTTTCAAAAAACCTACAGGTGTTCTTCCAGGTGACCAGGCAGGGAAGGCTGGTTGTGATGGGATAAATTGAAGCACGGATGTCCTTTTGTTCCACAGCCCCTTCCTCTCCTTTTCTCTTTCATTTCCCAGATGGCCTGGGTGTTTGTGTGCCAGCCATGAGGGCCCCTTGGGGTGAATGCTGGGGCCCCTGTCGGCCCCGAAGGACAGATTGAGCGTCTTAGCTGCCCCCGACCTGAAACAGGATTGCAGAGGAGGGAAGAAGGAGAGAGAGGAGACAGTCACATATTGGCTCCACATTGCATAGAAAGCTTTGGTCAGCATGTTAAAACAATGGTCCTTTCTCCAGTCTGGGTAAAAGCAGAAACTTTCGGAGGGACTTAACAGAAAAAGAGATGCCTCGACTAAACCCAGAAGGCGCCCACCTTACGTGATTCGGCTGGGAGATGCTTCAGAACGGGCTCGCTTGCATTGAAGAACCTGCTCGGCGCAGTCAAAGAAGGATTGGGGCTCAGAAAAAAGCCACACAGTTCAAGCAGCTCTTTGGTCGGATGGCCAAGCGGCTGCTCAGCATCTCCGGTGCTTTTGAGGGCTCAGCAGGCCGGAATTTGGTGGTTCTTGCAACCAGTTTGGTTGTTGTTCCATGTTACCAAGAGTCCTTGGCATACAACCATTTGTACGGCCATCATGCTGAAAGGAACCGACAACTGGCAGATGGGCTGAATGTGTTTCACTGAAGGTTTGAGAGGAGATCACTGTCAACTATCGCTACCCTCTCCATCTCAGATACACTAACAACAGCCAACCTGACACCTGACTGTCCTTCAGGATCCAACAGGATCAGAGTGCTTCCAGGACACCACAAAGATTGCAAAGTCGATACCGCGCAGCGCGCTTTTGACAGCTGATCGGGAAGCGCGCCCACAAAACGGGTAACCAGCGAACCGGTAGGAACCCATCCCTGCTACTATCCCTTACAATTCTAGACAATATAGTATCAATAGTAGAGACCTTCAAGTTTCTAGGTTCTACAGTATAATATTCCAGGACTTAAAATGGACATCTAACATAAAAAATGTCATAAAAAAGCACAACAAAGAATATTCTTCCTGTGCCAACTCTGAAAGCTCAGACTGCCCAAGGAGTTGATGACACTGTTCTACAAAGGAATTATTGAGTCTGTCATTTGCTGTCATATAGAACTATCTGGTTTGGCACAGCAACCAAACAGGACTGGTATAGATGTCAATGGATAAAATTTATTTTATTTATTTATTTAATTTATATCCCGCCTCTCTTCCCCCAACGGGGAACTCGAGGCGGCGAGTAATAATATGCAAAAAAATAAGAATTGCAACCAGCCTGCCATCCATTGAGGACCGGAATACTGCATGAGCTAGAAAGAGGACTGAAAATATCTACAGATCCCTCACATCCTGGACATAAACTTTTTCAACTTCTTCCCTCAAGATGATGCTATAGAGCATTGCACGCCAAAATATTTTCTAGTAACATAAAAACTGGCATAAAAATCAGGTGCAAGCCGAGTCAGCTGCCTAATTTCACTTTCTTTGAAGCTTGCTAGCAAATGCCATAAATGGGGGAGGGGGCATTTGGGAGGGGAAGAGTGCTGTAGGAAATTGGGGCGAATGGACCCTGACAGGAACCAAAGGTGCCAAACCGAGTCATCGTCCTGCCTTCAAGGACACCGACCCTGGGAAAGGATTTTTCCCCCTTCAGAGCTTGCCTTGCTCCTGCTGCACTCAGCATCTTTAGTAAAAGGACTTTTTCTATAATACCTGTGGAGTCAAGGCACTGCAGTGGAGTGGATGGTCTCCCACCACAATGATGATGTGCCCAAGCTCCCAAACTTCAACCGGTTCAAGATGGCCGTGCTCAAGCAATTCGAAGACCCACTTGCCCAACGCAAAACAAGCCTTCATCAAAACCATCAACCCAGTTCTGTTGGGTATTATTACACTGTTTGGCTTCAGAAATTAAGCTGATGTTATATTTAATAACAGCGGCAAGACTATTAGTGGCGCAGTACTGGAAG
>JANHGC010008572.1:327252-337815 GCA_027560395.1 Boaedon fuliginosus
CTTCTACGGGCGGGGGCGGGTAGGGGTTGCAGGGAGAGGGGCGGAAAGTGGAAACCTCTGGATGGATTTCACTTTTCCCCAGAAAAAGTCATTGGGCCCCCAGTTTTTCCCTGGCTTTGCTGAGGGGAGCTTCCGCCCCCGGGGCCTTCGGGGTCTCTGCCGCCTGACGCAACCCCACCGCTCACTGCCATGGATGGGTTAGCAAAAGGGACTTGCGACCAGCCAAAGCAGCCCGGCTTACTTCCGCTCCCCGATCAAGGAGACGAGTCTTCGGCGTTCCCGTGTCGTGGGAATGCAGAGTATGCACCTGAGGAAGCCGTAGTTCTCCGGCAGAAGCTCAGTCAGTGAAGGAATGGCGACCGATCCCAGCGTTTATGACACGAGTGGCTTCCGTTGCCCTTCTACGCCCATCGTCAAGGGGTTTGGGTCCGCCGCCGCCTTTCCTTTAGCGCCGCTCGTTAATTTGAGAAAAGCTTCAGCTCTTTCCTCTAGAAACTTTCTTGCAGTCCACACACGCCGTTTTTACCGCCCCTATAAGCCTATCCGCGTCCCTCTTTTTCTTTCCAGGGGTCTATAGATATTTTATAAGAAAGGCACTTTGTATTAATGTTCAGGTGCGATGCATTGCGCTTGAAAGGGCATCGTTTTATTTCTCCATTACACGATACCCATTTAATGGCATGTCAGGCGCGCCCGCTCAAAAGTAAGCCTGGCTGAATTTAGCGGGGCTTCTTCGTGACCAGCTATTTTAAATCGTTGTGGAATAAGCAGATCAATATCACTCACAACTTTCTTTTTGTATCCAGTGTTAGTCCAACGTAGATACTTTGATATCAAAGCTGTTATATTATGACAATTGTATATAATTTCTGAGGTTCTACCAAATACTTCTGAACTGAACTATTGTATGAAGAACGATCTTAATATATCAGTATTTATGGCTGCTGTTGTGGCTATTTGTAAAGAAATAATGGGCGTGAATGTTATATAACTGATCTAATCCTTAAAAATGGAAATACTTGGGAAAGCAGTTCGAATCTTTGGGCGTTGATTTGAATTATTTGGAAAACTGCCAGAGATTTCAGATCCTTAATTTTTAGATGTAGATGTCTTGGTGGATGACGTCCATTAAAGATGCCATTGATCTGAAGTCCAGCAAATTAGATCTTGAAATTTAGGCACTAGGGATTTCTTCACTAAACATAAAATTGTGCTGAACTATTGAAACTATTTCCTTCTTGCTTACTTTTAATCAGGACCCTTCTTTCTGTGCGTCCCATTTCCTACTCTTTAGCTTTATTTTGACTTGCTTAAATTAGGCGCCCATTGACCCCCCAAAAAAGGACCGCCGACGGGTTTCCCTGAGTAGAGAAGAGAAATGCAGGGCGGGACAGGGCTTGGAGGAATAAGAGAATTTAGGCTGAAAAAGTCTTTCGTAAAAGAACCGTTTCATTAGAAGTGGCTAGGCATTTTTCTATACGCACGCACAAGCACTTCCACAAGGAAACGTGTGCGTGTGGCGGGAGATATAAATAAAGAATAAACAGGTAATGCATGAGGAATCGGGGGGAAATATAGAAATGGTACAATAACCTGTACCGCCACGTGGTATTTTCCAAAATTTATTTCGCTCTCCTCCGAGTCAGAACGGATTATGACAATCCAAACCATCCCTAATAAAATACTGGGGCTGTCAGGAGGTTGACGGACTTAAAGGGGACCCTCAGAGTGCTGCAAGTTCTCCTGGTTTGACCCAAATGGAAACATGGTTAAATCGTAAGATGCTGTGTACTAAGAACGGAAAGAGCCCTGGTTTTTTTTAAGGACAGGATCCAGCTCTTTTCAAGACGAAGCTCTATGAGAGTTCCTACTTGAAACTAAACAGTCGTTCTCGGATATTTCGTTTCGGGAGAAAGGAACACCCGGCCGGTATCCGAAGGAAACTCCGTGAACTTCGATGGGAAATAGTAACAAAAAACAAAAAAACGTGACTTCGTGTTGTATTGTTCTAATTTTAAAATAACTGGCCATTAATACCATTTTGCGGGCCCCAAGCTTTAATTAAAACTATATCCTTGCATATATATATATGTATATATGCATATATAACTTTAAACGTTTAGGAATCCACCCGATTTCAAAAGCGATTTACCGCGATCTTGCACAGATCAACCCCTCCTCTGGAGTTCAGACAAGCCCGCCCTCACTTAGGATGGGAAAAGGAGCTCTCAACCAAGAAACGTTAAGAAACGTTAAGGAGCGCCCCTCCAGGTCCAAGCCAGGGTCCTAATGGCAGGAGCCGAACTTGGCCCGTCTGGACCAGGAAAGTGACCGATCGGCCCCGCTGGCCCGCCTCTGGCCAAGGAAGAGGACGGCGACGGGTCCTGTGGGCAAGGGCAGCCTTTGAAGGCAGCTTCCTCTGAGGTCGCTGGACTCTCTGGGTCCCAAGCGAGCTTGGCCGGTTTGCCCCACGGCAGAGCTTTGTGCCGCGTCCTCGATTCTCGCCTAGATCCCTTGAAAGTGACAAGTAAAGAGGCGAAGCTTGAGAGCTGTGTAGTTTCTCGAGCCTTCCGAGTTTGCAAGTTTCTTTGCTGCTTGGGAAAAAGCCTCGAAAGCTTTCCCGATCTTGGAGACCAATCCGGCCTGCATGCCCAGATTGTGCCACTAGAGGTCACTGTCCCACCGCCATCTCCCTCTGCCGAGTTCCACCTCCTCCCGGTTTTTTTTTTTAACTCAAATTAGCACCGTATTAATTAACGCCGTAGTCTATCAATCGACGTTTCTCAGCCCAGGGCAAACGCAAGTTTTAGATAGAACAAAGAAAAACACTCATTCCCGTCTAATTTTCAAATGCCATCCAAAACAAAAATCCTTCATCATTCACAAAACAGGAGCCGAGCGTCTGAGTGACTAAGGTACAGTTTCCTAAGACTTTAACTTTGGGGCTTATGAACCGGCGGCGTCGAGCTCTCTTCTCCGGTGCTGGTACCGAAGAAGGGCGGGGAGGGGGGGATGCGCTCTCTCTTTCTCGCTCGCTCTCGCGCAAGAAATGCCTCAAATGGCCGAGCGTCTGACGCGCATTCAAATTGGCTGAGGACTAATCTCCATACTCTTAATTACGATAAAGGCTTCCATAAAACATCCAGGCGGCAGGATTTGTTTCCCGTGGCTGATAGCTTGCCTCTCCCTCTGACCCTTCGGGGTCCTTCGAAGGTTGCTCCTCCCTTGCAGGACTGGGCGAAACAGTCAGCGGGCTTCGAATTGAAGGGAAGGCCCAAAATTTTAGCGCCTCTCAGTAGAGGAGAGCTCCCCGCCAATTGGCCTCGGCCCCTTTCCGAGGAAGGCGATCCAGAAGAGAGGTTCCCTCCCAGAAAGGGACCGCTTCTCTTGCGCCTTCTAGGCCTCCCGCTTCTCTCCTCAGCTTCGACCTGCCCTGAGGCCGGGCCGTGTGTGAGCAGTATAGGCCAGGAAGCTTGTAGGCAGCCTGAGAAGGTTGGTGGGGGGGTGGATAGATGTGCGTTTATGTGGGCCGGTCGCGGTCGGTCTGGCGATCGGAAGTCCTGGGTGGGGTCGAGTGGGCCACCGGTTCCGTTTCTGCACCGGCTCTTTCGAAACCATTTCGACGGCCCTTGGGCGACCGGATCTTTCCTCTGGGGAAGCTAACTCCGAAGAACGGCCAAGCCGATCTTCGGAGGGGTTTCCCCGCCTTGTGTGAGGGAGCGTTTGCAGGCACAGCTTCGATGGAGCCTTCCCTCAGTTAGGCCGGGCCCTCTTCCCTGCGGAAGCGGACAGCAGTCCCCCAGGGCGCCTCGGCGTAGGCCCGGGGTCAATTACCGCCCGCTCCGGATTCATCGGTATTTCCGAGAGCAAAGGCATCCGGCTGTCAGCCGTCCGGTGCGGTTTGTCTCCGACCGAGAGTGCCCCTTGGCTGGGTCAGGCCCTCGGGGTCAGATGTCAGCCTGCCCTGAGTTCCCCTGCGACCTGACCCGGCCTCCCCTTGCAAGACGATGCGCCCACCCGCAGGACTCAGCTGGGCGCCGCAGGGCCTCGGTTTAGCCCGCGATCAGCCCAGGAGGCGGCTTTTCCGAAGCCAGATCGGCTGGAAGGCGTCAGGCGAGCAGCCCGGCTGAGGCGCGAGGCCTATTTCCGTCTGTTGTCCTGCCTCCCCCCCCGCCCCGCTCCACACACACAGACACACACTTTTCTTTTTAGAAAGTCTTGAGGGCATCTGCTGTTGTTTTTCGAGGAAGGGCAAGGGACGGCACGTCCCAAATTAGAGCCTGATGGAAGGGTTTGGTTCCCCGATTGCCACCAATAGGGCTCCGGAGGCCTCTCCTTAGGGCCACCTCGCCTGCCTCGCCTTCAAGGCACGATGCGCCTGTTATGGCGCGCCCGTCTGGTGAAAAGAGGGAAAATTGCTCCCCCGCGCCCCCCCCCCCATCTTTTGGTGAGCCCTGCTGGACAGAAAGGGAGGCAGGCGAGCCACACCCAGCCTGCCCAGCCTGCCCCTCCTGCCGTGCCTTTGCCATGCCTTTGCCGTGCCTTTGCCCTTCGGCTGGATCCCGCAAGGCCTCTGAGCCTACAGCCTCTCTCCGTCGCTCTCGTTAAGGCCGCGCGGCCCTCTGCGGATTCCTCCACCGCTATCTCAGAAGGCGACTCCCCAAACTACCGAAAGAAATAAGAGTACCAATAAAGGAAAATATTTGTAGTTCAGAGTTGAAATAAGGGACCCTGAGTCCTCTTTTGCCGGGGTGGAGTGGGGGTGATGTATGCGAGCTCGCCAGCCTGCCAATGTTGGCTGAATTGGAATCCGATGTACTTTCCTTTATCTCTAGCTGGGGAGAACAAATGGGACGCAGATTTGCTGCTTTTGATGGTTCGTTTCACCATTTTCACTCCTTGAAAGCGAGCAGGCGACCTCCTGAGGGCTTTTAACTCACTTTCTTAGAAACTTCGGTGCCAGGGGATCCGATCCACCCCCGAGGAGAACTGTATCTAGAACACAGACGCCTCAAAGGATGCCGTCTTCGAAAACGCACCAAGCTAATCCTAATGTCACCCTAGGTCCTAAATGTATTTACATACCAGTGTAATGCTGATTTCAACGGAGCTTGAATGAACGCGATTCAGAGATTGCTCTTTGGAGAGGTCTCTGTTTCCCAACGGGATTTCCCCTTTTAGGTGGTGAGGATCGCGGAAATACTAGACTTTCAAACCGGTTTATGTACCACGCGACAGCATTACCTCCCCCCCCCCCTTTTAAAAAAATGTTGAGGGACATGTATATATATCTAACACGAAACTGACTTCGGATGAAATACAGACTGATAAATCGCTGGCCCTTTATTTGAGACTTAATAATAACCCTTTAGGGCAATATTTGACTAGGGATTTTAAAAGCAATGCTGCTTCGGCTAATGGAGTCGGGACGGGAGGGGGACGAGGAGGAGAATCAGTGCCCACACTGGAAACTTTGCCCACAACGAGAACGAAGGAAAGGCCTCGTCATCTTTGGGGAAGGGTAGCCACCACCAGCTCAACCCTGTTTTCCTTCGGATCTAGGTTCTATTGAACTAATGAGATCTACCTTAATTCCCAACCCTAAGCGAACCTAATGTAGCAGTTTCGAAGTGAGAAAAATAACAAAACAGAATCGCACCGTAGCAGATGCTCCCTTCCTTCCGTAAGACAGGGCTCGTTTTATTCATGATCCAAAACAGGAGACGATGAAAAAGGGCGTATCCTCAAGAAAACTGTTAGGAACGTGGCGGGAATACGCTTTTCGCTAGAAATAAATAAGGAAATACAGATTAATTACTATATATCCCATGGAAACGTTTACAAACCTTGCAAAGTGGAATCTGCAGTACTAAAAGCTCTTTCACCAACGCTGTGCCATTCTCATTGATTCTCCAAAGCTAAGTATTTCATCCTGTAGTTCAGTAGCCCCGGATTAGCATTTCTCCCGGAGGAAAAGCTCTTTAAGAGAGGGCCGAGACGTTTGGCCCAGTCCAGGACTGAAGAGGACCCTCTGAAATTCGGGAACGCGGGGGGCACAATTATTGTGTAGGTCCCCCTAAAACGAAGCGAGTGCGCGCCGAACGGCCCCCACCCAGTTGCTTCTGAGGTTCTTGCGCAGGTCCTGTTAATTTCGCTCAAGGTAACCTCGAAATAGGATTGTGTCTGTAAATACGCTATTTTTTTTAGTTTGGTATTTTAAAACGTATATTTTTTTCTTTTAATTTAATCAACTGAATTTATTAAAATAATTATATCTGAGGCAGATGTAGAAAGGGAAGTTGGGTCATTTTCAGCTTAATGCTTTCTCTTTTGCACCCGGATCTAAACTATCAAAAGTTACCTGTTTAGTAAAATCAGCGTTTCTC
The DNA here is from genome assembly GCA_027560395.1 of Boaedon fuliginosus. Classification (NCBI taxonomy): domain Eukaryota; kingdom Metazoa; phylum Chordata; class Lepidosauria; order Squamata; family Lamprophiidae; genus Boaedon; species Boaedon fuliginosus. The sequence continues at coordinate 333,639 of JANHGC010008572.1, forward strand.
AGCTAATCCAGACATATTCTGTGTGAAGTCAGTTGTCAAATAACCACACCAAACCGACGTTATCTGAAGCATATGTATTTTTTCAACATATTTCAGCATGTTATTATTTGACCTTTATTTTGATTGTTAATAAAGGGTATACAATAAATATCATGCATGTTGTAGTCCCTTATACTTTAAATAAACCTACATGCAAATTTTGCATGTGGAAAATATGCCCCACGTAAAGTTTGCTTTTTAACATATGCTGACATGTCAATATTTTATCTTTACTTAAACAGTATATACAGGTAAAGGTGATGTAACTGAACAAGATAATTATGAAAAATTGCTTTGCAATCATTTACTGAACAAAAAATAACGGATGTGCCATTTCATTTTATAGAAAAAGGAAATATAGTTTGTGTTCTAATACGTGATATTGCCTACTTTGACAGAAACAATTTCATATAGATATTTCTTATAACCCTCTATAGTCTCCAACATTGATTGAGAGGAATTTTTCCCACTTCTCCATACAGATTTTTTCCCCAGCTGTGCGATGTTTGTGGGGCTTCATCCATGCATGGTCTGTTCAGAGGGACCTGGGATTTGACTTGGCTATTCCAGAATCCTCTATTTCTTTCTCTATCATTCAGCAATTCCAAGGTGGATTTACTGGAATGTTTGGGTCATTGTCATGTTGCCCAGTTCACTTTCAGTTGACGTTCATTCTTGTGACAAATGGCCTCATATTATCCTCAAGTATTCTCTGATACAATAAAGAATTTATAGTGGATTCTGCAATGGTGAGCTCCCTAGGCCCTGATGGAGCAAAGCAGTTCCAAACCATAGCATTCCCATCACCAGGCTTTATAATTGACATCAGGCTCTTTTGGCGAAATGGTGTCTTCAGTTTTCTCCAAACACCTCCTGCCCAAATAACTAAATCTTTGTCTTATTTGCACATTATTCCAGAAGTCTTTGTCTTTGCCTAGTTGTTTATGAACGAATTTAGACTTGCTTCAATGTTCTTTCTGGACAGCAAACGTTTCTTCCTGGCACATCACCCATATACAGCTTTCTAATGGTCAGACTTACTCACTTAGACACCAATAGTGGTGAGAGCTATTTGTAAGTCACAGGATGAAATTTTGCTGTCCTTGGAGATTTCTTTTAGCATCTTGCATTCTGCTATCTGATGGCCTAGCCAGAGCAAGCTGGCAGTTGTTTCCAACCCTTTCCACTTGTAGATGATCCTCATGATAGTGAAATGATTGATGTCCAATTGTTTGACAATAAATCTCTTCCCAGATTCATGGGCTGCAACCTTTTTGAAGGCCCTAGAGAGCTCTGTGGTTCTAGACACGGTTATACCACAAATGTCAAAAAGTAAGTCAAACTAAATGTCTGAACTAAGAAAGGATCCTTGCGTATCTTCTCTTAAGGTGTTCCAATTATTTGCACCTGGTCTGGTATACATGATTCCAATTTTAATTGAGTTGGTGTTAAATATAAGGGTGTAGTTCCTTTTCCCACATATAAAATTTGCATGTTTATATTGGTTTAAATTACACACTGATCTACCTGTAATTGGTTCATATTTGTTATATTCCTTTATCATTATTGTTGAAATGTAGATCAAGTATCTGTATGTTGAAAAAGTCAAAAATCTTGGTGGACTGCTTACTTTGTAAAAAAAAAAAACTGTGGTGTTATGTAAGCAATTTTAAAGGGAATAAATTCCACTGGCTTAGTGACATATTTTCAGGGAGACATTTCACTTTAGCAGTTTTGCCAATTCCATTCTGAATCTAAAGCATGATTTGATCATGTTTTAGAAATATTCTCATCTGACTATTTCTGAGACTTTATTAGAAACTGTAGCTTGGTCTCCCAACAATGCAATTGTACTAGGCCAGCTTTTTGAAAAAGAGCAGGAACAAAGGCAACTTCAGCTGAGAGAAATATTATGCAATTGATGGTGATGGTATGAACTCAGATTTAGTTAGTTATTTGACAATTTATGGACAGTAGAAAGAAAAATGATTTTGCTGATTCTTAGGTTTTTAATAAATGTGCTGAACTTTTAATGTTTTATCTTATGACATGACATGTTATAAAACAATAACCACAAACTGTTTTTTAGAAGTTTCTGATAGGCTCAGAATAACATTTGAGTTTACTGTGAATTAGTTTAAGAAAATCTGGCCTTAATAATATTTTATATAACACGTTAAATTATAAAAAATATTTAACTCTGTGTATAGTTTTATGCAACATATATAAATAATTATGCATAAAAACAAAAATACAACAGGCTTAGCAAATTTATGCCAGAAATGGTAGGTACAACATCTGATCCTCTGCTAGTTGTACATAGTTCCTATGAAAATGAGTAGGACTTGCAATGAAGATTCATACCTTCACTAATCTTCACCCCAGGCTCATTGCCTTCCTTTAAAAAAAAACCCAAATATTTCAGTACTGGTCTCAACAACATTGCACTGGGTTGGTGAAGGCTAATATAAAGAATTTGGAATAATGTACCTGAGGATTTGGAGGCAAGAAGTAAATTGAAGAAAATGGGATGTAAACATTCTGGGAAAAAACCTTCAGTTGGCCTGTGTTCTCACACCTCAAGACCTAGCAGTACACACTTTTTCTACACAAGGGTACATAAGTACTTGAATATCCCTGTCAGATCAGACCAAGGGTTTATTTCATGTGAAAACTTGTTTCGTTAGTGCTAATCTGGTGCTTCTGGAATGGACAGCTTTTCACAACATGGCATTCTCTAGGTATGAAGGGCTAGTACTTTAATCATCTCCAATCTTCAAGCCTTGGTTGAGGTGGAAAGAGTAAGAGTCCAATGTATTTAGACCAAGTTAAGAAAAGCCATGACACCAGAAAGAGCAACCGTTTACTATAGGAAAATCTGATAACAGCAGTATGAGCAATAAGAAAAATACTGTAGTCTCATGAAAAATAATTAAGTCTTACCCCAGTTGCATCAAATCTAACATTAATGGAAGATCAGCCACTTTCTTATACCAAGATTGCCAGAATACAATTACACCTTATTAATTCTGTTGTAACCCTTTTTTGGATATCAAGTCCCGTGGATTGCAAGTTCTTGACCTTCTAAGCAAGGCTAATTCCCATCTAAGGTAGAACAAACAACTAGAGTAAACCCTTACTTAACCCTTTAGATCTCCTTAAAACTGAATATTTTTTATGTAAATTACTGGGGACTACAAACTTTCTCTTCCCAAATCTTGGATTGCTTCTTGCTTTCTGCTGCATACAGTCCCATTTGCTGCACCGAAGTTAGTAAATGTCACTGAAAGCAGTGGAATGTTTCTGTCGGTAGTTCTATCATGGGTTGACACAAAGGGTTAAATTTAAGGAGACTTTTGTACACATTATGTTCTTGAATAATAATAAACTGCAAATTTGTGTTTGCAGACCACACTCCTAAAAGCATTTTCCTTGCTAAAGTTACAGTCCTCTATTATTTAGCATTTAATTGGTGTTTGTGAGATGAATTTAAGCCTTTGAAGTCCTAAAACGAAGATGGTATCAGATCTCAATGTTTAGTTTTCTGGTAGCCTTAGGCAAATCAATATGGACAATAGTTACTCTCTCTCTCTTTTGAATTCTTACTCAAGACTGAGTTCCAACTGGACCTTATTCCAAAGAAAGTATACATAGATTTTGCTTCAGGTTCAATGGAACTGTGGAGAACGACCTCAGCTGACTTCTTTGGAAGGTTTTCTAAGTCATTGCACATACAGCACAAATCTTCTCTATGTTTACTCCACTGTATTAAATGGGATCTCTTCACAGTTAATACAGTTATGGGAAAGACTTTTTGGTCCCAAATCACAGGTCATTATTTAGCATAAGAAAAAAGCTTTCCAGACCCTTATTCCCCACAATACATTGGAACATCTTGATTGAAAACAGTATCATATGGTAATATATCTCTTTCCTGTAGAAATGAAGATGAAATGAAAATGTTACCACTTGCCATTTATACTTTGATTTTTACTCTCATAGATTCACCATAACCTTTTTATTTTCTATATTGAAATAAGACCTTTTGAATTAAGTAGGACTTATTCTCAAGTAAAGATGCACACAAGTCAAATGTTTCCATATCTGGGGGTGGGGGGGGCTACTCCAAGCATTTATA
>JANHGC010008577.1:25482-36520 GCA_027560395.1 Boaedon fuliginosus
AACCACTGCCAAAATCTAAAACCCGAGCTACAAGTATTTTCTACTGTATTATTTCAGAGCAAGACATTTCTTCGTGCTTTTAATGAATTCAGATTTGTTCTGATGTTAGCAGAGCGTATGAGGGCCCTTGTTATTTTACCTAGAATTGTAACGTGATCAAATAGCATACGAGTGCTCAGTTCTCCGTTCTTATTTCACCCCTTGCAAGCATCCCAATGCCAGTTGTTTACAGTAAAGGATAAGGCCACACATTAGAATTGTGTAATTATTTTAGGTTTCCCAGTTAAAATTTCAGATATGATTTAGTCTTGTATACTGCCCCATAGTGTTTTACACTGGTTTACAATGTCAGCATATTGCGCCCAACAATCTGAGTCCTCATTTTACTCAGAAGGATGGGAGGCTGAGTCAACCTTGAACTCTTATCAAAATCACACACCAGGCTGTGGGCACAGCTTACCTGCGACACTGCACCTACACCCCAGGGCTCTTATATGATGGACTATAGTCCCCATAACCCCTGCCAATTGAGTTATGATGACCAGAGATGATGGGGTTTACAGTTGAATACAATTTGAGGACATCAAGCAGAGCAAGGCTTTACTAATAACAAGTCATCTAAACCTAGAACTGATGGCTAACAGAAACCAAATACATTGTGGTCATATTAACAACTGCTTATAACATGGAACTGACGAATACAGAAGGAATTTCTGCACTAACCTCAATAGTGGGGAATAATGCTAGGTAGCATAAATCCAGTTCAACTGGTAATATTCCAGTCTCTTCTGGTAGTTCCATGAAAAAACGTAAGCAAATTATGGTAGGAAGGGCCACAGTGGGAGAGCAGAAAGGTGCTGCATTTCTAGGCACATTGTTATAACCTAGTCCCAGGTTAGAAAAATGCCTCCAGCAGCCTCCTTGGAGAAGTTAATGGCTGTTTCAGAAGCCAGTGATAGGAAAGGGAAGAATGGGGGCTCCAAATCCCTAGGATCAATTAACCAGTGGAAGAGCTTCCTCCAGGAATTATGGATGCTCCATTATTTGAGGCTTTTAAGAAGAGATTTGTCCAAAATGGTATCAACCCAATGCTTGAGCAATGGGTTGGGCTAGAAGGTCTCTTCCTAGAAGGTCTCCAAGGTCTCTTCCAATTTTTTTTATTCTGTATTCTGACTCTTGTCAGCATTGCTTGATCTTCAGTGTTATTTTATTGAAAGCCCATAACATCTCTAGCTTCTGTAAAGTAATATGAGTGGGATGTGGGGGACACTTTTTTTTTCTGTTGAGCACTATATTTCCTTTGCCATAAAGCAAGCGGGGTTACCCATTCTATTTCTGTCTTATTCCCTTTCCCCCCATTTCTCATTAAGCAGCCTGCCAGGAAAGGGGATGATCACTCTTGCATGAGATATGATTTATGAAGGACATAATGTGCCTACTCGTGATCTATAAGAATAGGTAAAAATTGAGAGAGCCACTCCTCTCACTCAGTCTGATATTCTTTTCAACGGTGAAAAATGAAGTGAACAATGAAGGGCCTGCTGATTTCAATCATGGAGGGTCTTTGGCATTTGACACCTGGTCTGACTTGATGACAGTTGTACATTGGCTGACATGTTTGCTGATCATTAAGACAGACTAAACCTGAACTGGCAGTGAATTACTGTGCCAACATGAGGACATTTCATGAATGGGCTGGCTAAGCTACTTGCCTGTTGTGCTGTACCATCTTCATTTCCCGATCAAGATCGCAGATGCAAGACCATACTTCACAAGCTATACATGTTCATTCACCATACTAAAACTGCCTATGGATAGAAATGCAACATGGCAATGTGCCAGAGTTTCTGGCCTCTTGATACAAGATTTCTTTCTTTTTTTTTTTTTTTACTATCAATATAATCTCTGGAACCCATCCATGAAGTTCAGAGCTAAGTCACATGACCAAGTCAGCAGGGCAGTACAGGTGGCTCAATGGGTTCCAGTTCAATTCTACAACAGATGAGTAAAGCAGCTGTATACAGGTGAGTCCTCTGTCTCGTACCCAGTTCGCAGACCAATTCACTTTTTAAAATGCATCATAAGAAAGCTATTAAAAAGTGTTTTGTCCAATGATATAATAGTACAGACCCTATTGTGAGTTTAACCTGCAGATCAGCAATGATGCAATTCATGCTTCCTATCTACACTACTTCCATTTGATCTATTTTGATTGTCTGGATGGATAAGCAGAGTGGAGACAAAGCTGCCTTCTCACAGCTGTCATCGAGATCTGGTGTAGCTTCTATGCCAACTGAAAGTACACAGAAACACCAGCCCTCCTCCTCCTGCCAGATAAAGACTCGGTAACCCATAGTGAAAAGCTCCAGGAGTTGGCTGCTGCCATCTAGTGAATCACCACATTATCGGTTACGCACACAAACGTATGAATGCTTGAGTGTGCATGTGCTTAAAGGAGAACTTCAGTGATGTTTAGTGATATTTTATCGTAATAAATGTAGCTGGTATCAAACATCTGATGCTGGCTTTTCTTCCCAAGACTATTAACTTCCTAATAGTGTTTATTTATTTATTTTTATTTATTTATTTATTGGATTTATACCCCGCCTCTCTTCACCCCTTCCAGGGGAACTTGAGGCGTTCACTTTGTGAGGTACAAAGTAGTTCTTAAAACTCTTAAGACTCAGCTTCCAATCCCTGCAGCAAGAAGACTTTCCTGTAGTTCTAATAACTCATAACTGTTACTCAGGAAAATTTGAACCCCAAAGAACAGTGGAACTTAAGGAGCCCTTGGCTAGGCTATGCAACTATGGAAATCTCTATAATCATCCAGAATTGCCTCCATTATTCATTTCCCACCTTGCAGAAACAGTAACAATGAAAACAACAAGCACACTATTTTTATAGCAACAAATGAATAAAGTTGCCAAAGAACAAGATGGAACAACAGCCGTCAGTTTGGATGGCTTTATGAAAATATTAGAAAAAATAATGGAAGGTAATATCAAATTATTATGACACTGATTATATTATTACAGTGTTTGAGACAATATTCCTCTGAAGAACCCTGCTTAGAGGACAAAGTTTTCCTTTTATCTTTGTGAGTATCTCAGAGACATTCCGATTGGCTGTTGTAGGAACAGAAACGTAGACTAAAATGACATCAGATCTGATGCAGCCCAAGTCCTCCTAGGTGTCTGAACACAGTCATGCAAATAAGATATTAACCCACTTTCCCACCATCTCATTTTCAACTATTAGGGGAAAAAATCCCATAACTGTTGGGGTTCATTGAACGGGTCCTTAGACACATTATTAGGTCAGTATAGAAGATAATACAAAGAAGCCAATATTGACATGCCCTGCAACTGATATGCATAAAGAACCTTTTCATTCACTTTCTCCTCTTAAAGATTTCCTCTCTATTCTATCATTGCTACAATGTCTGAACAAGTAGGGTGAGTAAAGAAAGTTTAAGTAACTAAAAACATAAGCTGACATGGGGTAGACATGGATGCTGACACAGTCTTGCATGAAGGAGTACTGCATAGGAGAAGAAAAAATACAATGCTTGTTCATCAATGATCGTCCATATGTGACTTATCAAGAATTTGGAAACTAAATAGAATAGTCAGTCTTAACCTGAAGCACAAACTATTGTACTTGTGAACTTGGATTAAAATGAAATGGAATTTAAGAAATCATCTAGCCCATATTCTCTTTGATAAATTGGAGCTTTGCTTTTTACTCTACTTTCTTCTGCCAACCTAGCAGTTCGAAAGCAGGTAAAAATGCAAGTAGAAAAATAGAGACCACCTTTGGTGGGAAGGCGTTTAGTCATGCCGGCCACATGACCACGGAGACACCTTCGGGCAGCGCTGGCTCTTTGGCTTGGAAATGGAGATGAGCACCTCCCCCAGAGTCGGGAACTGACTAGCACGTATGTGCGAGGGGAACCTTTACCTTTACCTTACTCTACTTTCATCAATCAATCGTTCTTCTATTTAATTTTTTCCTCAGGGCAATCAAAAAACTCTTGGAAGCATAAAAGGTATTTTGTAAAAAAAAATAAAATAAACAAACCTCAAGCGCAGAATCAGGGATCTTTAGAGCTCTACCAGGTTCCTTCTTCCCTGGACATTCTGTCTAAAGTTGTTGGAGTTGGAGTTTAGCAATGTCTGGGAGAACCACAACGGATTGAAATAAAATGGTTAAATAGTGTTGGTTGCAAATCTACCATAGCTCTTTTTAATTCTTGTATCTCAGCTTCCAACTATCAGAGCAGTTGAAATTTATTTATTTATTTATTTATTGGATTTATACCCCGCCTCTCAAATGGAGGAAGATACTAATTTTCAGCCTTTCTGAGTGACATGTAATATCATTGATAATCTAGAGTAGCACAGGTTTAGAAACATTATTCTGTTAAACCATCACCTGCCTGAATTTAATTTCCAACAATCACAATGATATGGCTGGGTGCTCTAAGGCGGGTATCTTAGCAGTATCAGCAGAGGGAGGGAGGGTGTCAAGAAAGGAAAAAGGGACAAAACCAGCATCCTATTGGCATAATGCAAGTCTCCCTGCTTTAATAAGTGCATACAAAGGGAGGAGCTTGCCTCACTGGCCTAATGCACTTTTGATGAAAGCGTCAGATTTTGAGGGTGTCACTCTTTGACACTCACCTAATTGGTTTTTAAATGATATCACTTAAAATAATATTAAACATAAACATGTGTTTTAAAAATATTATTTTTAAATAATAATACTACATTCCTTCTTACTCCCCAAAGTCAAGCAAATCTGTAACCGCCAAATCCTAATAGACTGTTCATCACATATACATGCAGCTAAGGTGGACAAACAAAACCCACAGATACTCCAGTCTACTGACTAGGTCTGTGCAGGATTTGAAAAAGAGCAGAAGTGGCATTGCACACATAGAAAAATTAAAAAAACTTCCTTCACATTGTTTTTAAACCACACGCAGCCCTAACATCCACTCTTACACCACTGGCTTGCATAAAGACTGCTCTTTTGTCTAAGCAGTAATAACTTTAGAAAAGCTCAACTTATGCCACTCCTACCCAGTTTGTGCAAGAACGGTAAGCAGGCCAGATTATATAACAAAAGCACCATACCTGAGGTCAGCAGAGGCCAACAATTTTCATTCATTGCATCGAGGAACTCCCTGTGCTGATTCAGAAACAAGAAACGCCAGTATCACCGAAACATCACCTCAGGCTGTGCCGAATGGCATCACCATGGCTACAACTAGAATTTAACCCACCACATGAAGGTCATTGTGAATTCCAATAACTGTAGTAGTTATGTCTTTAGCATCAAAGTATACATAACAGTCTTATTTATTTGATTTATTTTTAGTAGACAAGTATATCTTTACTAAATTCTCCACTGAGAAATTCTCCACAGCCACTTTGGTGAATTTTACTGAAGCTCCCTTTTACAAGTATGATTGTAGATACTTTACAAACCTTTTTTAAATTAAATGTTAAAAGCATTAACACAATACTGTACATTAGTAAGAGGAGGGGACAGGTAGTCCTCGACTTGCAACAGTTCATTTAGTGACCATTCAAAGTTACAATGGCACGGAAAAAAGTGGCTTATGACCATTTTTCATAGTTATGACTTTTGTAGCATCCCCTTGAACATGTGATCAAAATTCAGATGCTTGGCAACTGGTTCATACTTATGATTGTTGCTGGGTCCCAAGGTCATGTGATCACCTTCTGCAACCTTTTTGACAAGCAAAGTCAATGAGAAAACCAGGTTCACTTAACAATCAGACTACTTATCTTATCAACTGCAGTGATTCGCTGAACAAATGTGGCAAAAAAAAGATTGTAAAATGGGGCGAAACTCCCTTAACCAAATGTCTCACTTAACAACATAAATTTTGGGCTCAATTCTGATTGTAAGTTGAGGACTACCTGTACTACTTCAAGAAAGTCAGTTAAAAAGAAGCAGAGGTCTTTAGGAAAACTAATCCAAAGCCAGGATGTCAACTTTCTGGATGTATATTTTCTCATCACCATCCCCTTCATGTGCTATGGACATTTGCTGATGACTTAACGGTATTTGTTATGTGAGAAAGCATTTCCTGAAATGTAGCCATCATTATCTTTGGTTTGTCTTAAAATTAAATCTTCTTCTGACATTTGTGTACATAAAAAAAAACCCTCAAATTGCAATATGCAATACAGAGTAGACAATTGCAGTACAGTTTGGCTCTAGCTATAAGGAAAGCATGGTCATTGCAGGTGGTGGGAAATTTCACACTCTTCTGCTGGTATCCATGGTGATGCCAACACTTGCTACTGAAATAGTGCTTGGGTGATACCAGTGCAACATGTTCCTGAGGTGTCCATAGGGCATGGTGTAGGTTTCTCAACATGAGGCTTTGCTTTATCTTTTGAACAAAATCATCTGGACCTGTTTTGTACTTTCTGGACCACAGAAAATAAGGATTGGGGGAAGGAAGCCAGGGGGCAATGTGAAATTTCTACACAGATTTTTCTCACCCACCCACAAGCAGAATAGCACAGATGCACTACTACCCTATGGAAATCCCACCAGTAAATGAAGAATATCCTTTATACAGCTTTCTCCAGTCTGTTACAAGTTTTAGAATTCCCAACCTGATGCAATGGCTGGGAATTTTGAAAGCTGTTATTTTGGAAACAAAACTATTATAAGGTTCTGCTGAACTGCTGCCTTCCCTTGAAGAGAGTTTTGAAAGATTTAAGGTTCTTATTTAACTAGTATATACTCTTCTTCTTCTATTTCTATTGCCCCAAACTATGGTTTGTATGGTTTCAAGATCACAAAGCTGCCTCTTTAGCAATTGCACTCACTTCCCCCCCCCCAATTTATTTAAGGTATTTCTAAACTGCATTTCAAGATAGTGGGCCACCTATGGTAGCTAGCCATTGCTAGCATGTAACATGTGAAGTAAACTGAGCAATACAATATGTATAAGCAGAATATTACTTGTGATGGTTGCAAATTGCTTAGAAGGTGCAATAAATATGTATATGAAGGTTCTGAGCCTGATGCCAATGCAGTTAAATTATTTTTATGTTTCAGGGGGGAAAAAACCTCTGGTGACCAAACTGGTGGTTGGAACCATTATGCACAGAATACAAGAAGTTTGTTCCTCCTGCTCCTTGGTGGTCTTGTTTAGGTCAAAAATACAGAAGACCAGTAGATGGAAGCAAAGATTTTCAAAGGGATATGCTACCATCTAGTGGCCATCTGTGTTTCAGCAGCTCAGATAAGGTTTTGCCTACCTTACCTTACCCCTACCTTGAATCATCCATGTAGGCCACAGGTTAAAGGTTTGGAAGCAGCAGAGAAACATGTACAGTTCTTTCAAATGCTTTATAGTTCATGTAAACATACCCTCTACATATTTTGGCTACAACACGGCTAAGCATAATGTGCAACCGTATTATGAAACCATACTAAATATGTTAAAGTTACCTTTCCACTTTGAGGGAAGGAAATCTCTTGCTTGATTTTTACCATTATTACTAAAATGTAAATGAATGGCTGCACTGAGTCAGTCCGCAGAGCCTTCTCATACAAGATATAAGCTCCTTATCCAAGCTTTGCATTAGGGATAATTTGAAAGGAACTGTGTAGGAAGATGTCCTATTGGGTTTGGTGAATTTAAATTGCCCGGCAGGAGGGACAAGGGAGAGCGAGAGAACAGGTAGGAGGATAATGTTAAAAAAAATTAGTCGGAAGATGAATATCAAATCCTCAAGAGACTCCTCACCTGGTTGACTTGGTTTATACAACCAGTAAATACAGAACCATGCATTGCTGAATTACTCTCCAGGGATGCCTTAGGCGGATGGAAATGATTTGTATCACTTGCATAATTGCTTATACGGTATGGAGTGTTCCCCCTTCCAAGATGGTCTTTAAGTAAGGAAACAAGGCTAAGATACTTCGACAGCAGGATAATTAAAACCAAGGGATGCCTGGGCTGTTCTACAATCTGCTATCTGTGTGCAGCTATGAAGTAGCTTCTCCTTGGCTTTGCATGTCAGTAGGCCACAGAAGGTGATCCCATGACCTCAGGACACTGCAACCGTCATAAATATGAGTATGTTGTCAACTGGCTGGATTTTGATCATGTGACCGTGGGGATGCTCCAACGGCCTTAAGTATGAAAAATGGCCATGTCACTTTTTCAGTTGTAACTTTGAATGGTCACCAAGTAAACCGTTGTGTAAGTCGAGGACTACCTGTACAACCATTGTAAATGCAAGTAGCCAAATGCCCACATTGTGATCACATGAGAAAGGGGGTGTTATGACAGTTGTAAACTTTGAGGATATATCCTAATTCACTTTTCCAAGACTATGTACTGACATTAAACCAAAAAAAATCTCTGTATTATATTACTTGCATATCAAAAGCATGAAAATGTAACTTAGTTTTTTAAAAAAACTCCATCCCTATTACTGAGAAAACTGTTAGGTATAAGCGATTGCTCCTCAGGTCTCCTGTAGTCATGAAAGACCCCACCATGTTTAACATCTTAATAAAGCTCTTGAGATCAACCAAAATGTCACCTTTCCAGTTACTAGTCACATTTAGATTCCAGAACAATACAGTAGTGGCTTATGTGGAAGCAGGCCAAGTTAGCTGTAGCAGAGCTAGCAAACAAGGCTTAATACAGCACCATGAAACTGTGAGACATTATATGGAAACATCCCTGGGAGAAACTGCCGATCTATATTTTAACCCATCTCACATCCCTCTTTAAAAACAGATCTCATTTCCTGCAATGTGCTTTTGATTTATCATTTTCAACCTTCAAGATACAGCCTTGATCCCGATGCCCACTTGTGACATTGGAGCAGCATACAAGTCCCAGTAAAATAAATAACCTTCGAGATGCTTTTTACTTCCGCTTTCATAATCATCTATCAGCTTGTCTACTTGAGGGAACATTCCTATCCATTAAGGTCATGAGCAACCAAGGGATTTGACAATATTGTTTCAGAAAAGACACTCTGTTCTACTAGTAGGAGGGATGTGCCCTGGTTGAGATAGGTTTGCCAACGTCTGTATTTTTTTCTCTGGTTTCTATCACACTGGATAGGATTTTAAGTTAAGGATTTTTTAATATTTGATCGTAATCAGCTTTGACAATGGATAATAAAAATTAACCTATCAATATTTTCTTCAACAGTTGTCTGATTAACTGGGAAATACAGCCAACATCTGACATTTACATTCTCCTACCAATTATTTCATGGCACTGAGTCCAGGGCGATGAGGATAGTGAGACTAAGAAATATAGACAAGGTCTAAGATACAGATCTAGGCAAACATTCAGCCAGAAGAACCTGTCAATGGGGACAGATAGGGGAGGCTACCAGTAGGCCCTCTGCCCGTGGTTTGTACATCATGGCAGGAATGCTGCGTTCGCAGATTGTGGTATGTCACTGAAATGATCAAGTTAAAATGTAGTATAGATTTTGTATTAGTTATGAAATAATATATCGTAGTTCACAGCTACCTTTAGTTGAAGGCTGGAGCTTCTGTGGGAAAAGGAATGATCGAACAAGCATTTGTGACAAAATCTAAATCTTATTCAGGCCATAAGAATAGAGAGAATTACCTGTAGAATACATTAGAACTTTATCTATAGAGTTGGGGTAGGAAACCTTTTGGTTTTGCTAAACTGATCGCTGTTAAATGAATTCCTCTGTTCCTACTCCTAGGATTGCATTGAGTTGGCATAGAAACCACATCAGGGCTAGACAACTACAGCACTTCCACAAGCACTAACACCCCCTCCCAAACACACACATACACACACAACCCCCCCAAGAGAATAGGAATAGTTCCACCAAAGAAAGACTTGTGTGGGCTTTGAGCAAGGGAGGGAGGCTGAACTCACCTGGAGTTTAAAAGGCAACAAAGTCCTTGAGGACAAGGACAAGGCAAGGTACCTGTTAAAGACCGAGTTGGGGGGCTATGTCTATTGCACAACCTCTGCTACAGTTTGAACCCCTTCAAGTAAGAAACCCCTTTAAGTTTCTTTGCTGGGGGAAATTAAACTGGAACACAACTCCTTGGGATAGGAGCATATCTGAATACCGGAATACAAGAAGCTCCTTAGGGGCAAACCCTGCCCCTCCCTACTGACACAGGTTGAATTCTTATTTCAATCCGAGATGTAATTTTGCTAACACTAGATTGCTGCATAAACCCCAATAAACCCCAGGGCCTGAGTTCACACTTAAGCGTCATGAAAACACATCATCCGATTTGAAGCAGATCTGTTAGACTGGCACAGTGAGAGCATTTCCTTTTCTGGCCCTCATTTGCATTTCAGGTTTGACCTCTAAAGAAAGCTATTAAAATTGGCTACCTTACTAACATACCCCAGACCAGCAAAGCTCTGGGGTATGTTAGCATCTCTATCCCTGACATACATTTTTAGAATGCAGAGAGCCAGCCATTCATTCATTCCTTCTGTGTAAATACTTCAAATTTCTCTTCACCTTTTAGCTCAATCTCCTGCTGGAAGAAAAACACTAGGATGTCATGGTATCCCCAATGTTTCAGGTACCCAGAAACACAGTACTGAGTTTGGCTCCTAACCAAGGTATACAACAAGATATTAGAGGAATGAAGGTATTATGAACTTGTCACTACCTACCCTGCTTCTACCTTCCCTGTTTTAAGGAGCTCCCAAAAGGAATTCAGCCAAATTAATGTACAGCAAATGGAGAAGACAGAACTTTCCTGGAGGCTGAACAACACTTTTAATTCCACCTGAGTCATCAAGAAGAGTATGGATCAGGAAATCACAAAGCGATTTAGCTAAGTCCAAGCCTGTTCTCTAAGGCCACGTGGCACACAGTAGTGTTTTCTCTTCATGGGCTTTGCAGATTTGGTTTTCATTAGTTCTTCTCGTTTCTTTTCTTACTGGCAAGGAAAAAGCAGAAGCATTCTTCCATCTATTTCCCCAGGCACTGAGCTGTAT
>JANHGC010008578.1:0-11667 GCA_027560395.1 Boaedon fuliginosus
ACAGACTTAGTAATAATTTGACAGTGTTATGGAAATTATGCAGAATGGTAAACCATTTCTATTTGTTTGACCCATCTGATTACAGAAGCATCTATATTTCCGTTAAAGAAACAAAATAAAAATCTATATTTCCTATCAATTTTATAAATATTCTGTAGGTGAAACAGGATGATTTGAAATGTTCTGGAATCTCACCCTAGGCTTATACTCGAGGCAATAAGTTTTTCCAGTTTTCTTAGGTAAAATTAAGTACCTCGGCTTATATTCAGGTCGGCTTATACTCGAGTATATATAGTATATTAAAAAATAAAGAGTGGTAGGAATACAGCTAATGTTCACCATTTTACCGGTAATTCTTGAGTTACAACAGTTCATTTTGTGACTGTTCAAAGTTACAACGGCACTGAAAAATGTGACTTATGATTATTTTTCACAGTTACGACTTTTTCAGCATCCCCATGATCATGTGATCAAAATCCAGAGGCTTGGCAACTGGTTCATACTTCTGACTGTTGCTGTGTCCCAAAGTCATGCAATCACCTTTTCTGACCTGACAAGCAAAGTCAGTGGAGAAGCTAGATTCACTTAACATCCAGGTTACTAACCTATCAATCACAGTAATTCACTTAACAACTATGGTAAGAAAGATCATAAAATGGGGCAAAACTCACTTAGCAAATATCTCATTTAACAACAGAAATTTTGGACTCAATTGTGGTCGTAAGTCGAGGACTACCTGTATTCAGAAGGCATGACAAGAATGAATAGAGACAGGTCGTTATGCTATCTTCTTTCTTTATATTTTCTTATTATGCTATTAGGAAGTGAATAAAGATACAGTCTTATGTATTTTAGATTTTGAATACATTTTCCTTTTCAGGCCCGCCATCTCATTGAAGAGCAAAATGTCATCACAGTCATAACAGAGACCCTTCTAGAAGAACTACCAAAATATTTGGATAAAAACGGCAAATTCAATTTCCAGGGTTACAGCCAAGAAAAATTGGGCCGAGTATATGCAGTTATATATGATCTTAAGTAAGTTTTCCTATTAAAGCATACACGTACTTCATCTTGCAAATACCTTTCTGGATTCTTGTATGCTTGTTTAAAACATTGGTATTCATTTACACTTGACGTCACATATAGATGAATAAATTAGATGTACAGAAACTAGCACTTTGAATATCAGCAATGCTTGCAGGATGGGCTGGAAAAATACTATAATTCAAATTAAATGAAATTCAAATGAATCCATCACTTTCTAAGATTTATAACCACGTACAATAAAATAATAAATATATTAGATTATTCTGGTAGTGTATTGAAGCAGTGGAGTGGCAGTGGAAAAGAATCCCAATGGTGCTTTTCCTCCTGGAGTTTCTGGTTTTTCTTTGAAGACATTTTGCTTCTCACCCCAGAAGCTTCTCCAGGTCTCAATTGCTATTTTTATTAGTGTATATTATAAAATACAAAAATATAACAACAAATAATAGGAAACAGAGGAGAGGGGAAGGGAAAGTGTGGAAGAGAAGGGGGAAAGAAAAAAAAGGCTTTGACTTTTTATTCCCTCTGTTGTTATCAAATAAGGCATTAATATTGGACCTCAACTTTTTACTTTTCCATAATAGTATAAACTAGCCACTTCTGTAACAACAATCTAATCTAATCAATAAAACCCAAAATCAAAGTTTCATTTTTTCCCATCAAGTACAAAGTCCAGAAGTGGTTTCCAAGTAGAAACAAAAGTATTTATATTCTCTGTGATTAAAAACAGTCAATTTAGCCATCTCTGCTATCTTCATTAACTTTTGTAGCTATTCATCCATGATGGGAATCAAAATGTCCTTTCATTTTTGTGTGTAGTCTTGCTCCAAGAAGCTATTTCAGCTCTGAAGAAGCTGCAGAAGCTTCTTGAATGAGAAGCGAAACCTCTTCAAAGAGAAACCAGAAAGTCCAGTTGCCTCTTGGGAAAAAAAGCACCTTTAGGACAATCATGACATGGATGACTGAGAATCTCCATTGACAGTGGAGAAGAATATTTGTCTTGCTATCACTGTCACCATAAAATCATAGTCTCTTCTTGTATATTGTAAAGAAAGTAATTTCTCCCTTTAAAGAAAGTCTTTTCTATCTTGTGCCATGTTTCAGATCCCCCAAGATAATAGTCATCTCATAAACAAAATTAGTATCAGCCAGCTCTGCAAATTTCATGCTGTGAAACTATGCTCCATTTTAAAAAAATGCTTATTTCTTACAATAGGTATATTTTAATCAGTAAGCCTACTGTGTGGACAGCTAAATTGCGACAACAATTTTTGGAAGGATTCAAATCTTTCCTGAAAATTCTTACTTGTATGCAGGTATAGTATATAATCTGTATTTTTTATTACACTCAAATAATGATTAGTATAGTGGCTAATAGTATACTCCAGTGTAGCTGTACTCTAATTTTTATTATTTTGCATTTACATGATTTAAAATGGTTCCAAGGAACTCTGCTTCTATTAAGTGACTATCAATTAACTTTTTTTCAGTATAATGAATTCCAATGAATTCTGCAAGTATGCAGTTACAAAATAACATGCCCATTGCATTGTCTCATTTCATTCAAAATAAAAATTTCCTCTATTCAATTGACACTTCCATATCTATTTATTTAAGCTTATGGTCTTAATACTTCTCTGGGTCATTTTGACTTGAGTTATCTGGATCTTGGTTTGTTACAGGGAATGGAGGAAATAAAGCGACAAGTTGGGCAGCATATTGAGGTGGATCCTGACTGGGAAGCAGCCATTACAATCCAGATGCAGTTGAAGAACATTCTCTTGATGTTCCAGGAGTGGTGTGCCTGTGATGTAAGCTGCATAACAGAAAGAACTTGCAGTGATCTGGAGTTTCTTACGAGCAAATTCCTCTGCCTAGGCTTGATCAACGTGACTGTTCTACTGTAACTCATTTTTCCCCTTGGGAATTGTTAAAAATGAAATATTTAATTGAAATATTAAAAGCAGTTAACTTTGAAAAGCCTCTAGAATTATTGCTACTTACAAAAAAGAGAAGCCTTTCTTTACCACAAGACTTATTATTTTACATGTAGATTCTGATTTTGATAGCTGTTATGGGTAAAACAAGTGGTTTATCAATGTTTAAATGTTGCTGATTTTCTGGAATGGCATTTCTTAAAAGTCATTACAGGTAGTCCTCAACTTACCACAGTTCATTTAGTGACCGTTCAAAGTTACAAAGACACTGATAAAAGCGACCTGTTTTTCACAGTTGCAACCTTTGCAGCATCCCCATGATCATGTGATCAAAATTCAGATGCTTGGCAACTGGTTCATACTTGTGTCCCAAGGTCATCTGACCAACTTTTGCGACCTCCTGACAAGCCAGGTCAATGGGGAAGCCAAGATTCACTTAACAACCAGGCTACTAACTTATCAACTGCAGTGATTCACTTAACAACTGTGGCAAGAAAACTCATAAAACGGGGCAAAACTCACTTACCAAATATCTCGGTTAGCAACAGAAATTTTGGGCTCAATTGTGATCGTAAGTTGAGGACTACCTACACAAATCTTTATAGAAAATGCAACTATTTTTTACTGATAAATTCAAGAATTATAGGTCATAAAGCTTTGCATTTTTCAGAGTATAGTTAAATAGATCTTTTCACTTAAAACCAAAATTAAAAAATTATTGGTACAAAGTGTTTTTTTGCTAGAATTCACCAAAATGTTGTTTGCTTTTCACTAAAAAAATAACAAGTATAGGGCAGGTAGAATTTTGTTAAAATTTAATGCTCCATGATTTTACTTTTAATCACTGATGTACATATCTGCCAAATTTGTTTGCAGAAACACAGCTACTATGATTAGACCATAAGTTCATTATTATACTACCATTAACTATTATTGTAAAAATACTGTAATTCCAGGAAGAGCTCTTGGTTACAGCTTATAAGGAGTGTCATGCAGCAGTAATGAGATGTAACAACTGTGCCAGTAATTATTCACGGGACAAAGCAGTGATCAATTTATGTGGCCACACTTTGGAATGCAAACGGTTCAAGGTATCGATGGATCCTGTGAGCATCCATCTCCCATTGTCTAGGATGCTAGCTGGTAAGTGCCTGTTGGTTAATAATTGCTGAAAATTGATTTTCCCTTTTAAAGTCTGGTCATATTTGATAAAAAGAAGGCTTTGGATTTCTCAGGTGTAGGTTATATTAAATATATTTATTATCATGTATATTATTGACTGCTTGACCTCTATAAATACAATGAATAGAGCTTAAATGCAAGGTAATAAAATTCATTAAGTGTGTATTTTGTGAAAAAAAAATTTCTCTCTTTCATCCACCCATCCATATATATGTGTGTATGTATATATATCATATACTAGCTGCTTATCCAGCCTTGCTCGGGTTTTTTTTTATTGGACTGGCAACTTCCGTCAACCTTCTTCCATCCTACTTTCCTCCCTCCCTCTTTCCTTATGTCCTTCACTTCTCCTCCCCTCTGTGTTCGTTCCTCCCTCCCTCCCTCTTTCCATAGCTTATCACCTGATTTTTGCCAGGTATTTATGTATGTGTGAGTGCTCCTCTTCTTCCCTCTCCTCCTCTTCTTTCCCCTTGTCATCCTGTTCATCATGATGTTCCCAGTCCTCCTCCAGTCCTCATCTTCTTCTCCCTCATCTTCCTCATCTTCATGTTTTTCTCATCTTCCTCCTCTTCTTCCTTCCTCCTCTTTCCTCATTATGTTTATCATCTTCTTTCCTCCTCCTCTTCCTCCTCATCTTCTTCACCCTCTTCCTCCACTGTTGTTATTTTGTCATATCTGAGAGAAGACGTACTCAGCTTCCCCAAAGCTCCTCCGTGACCACAAGCGGTCCAGGGTGGAGGTGATTCCCACGGGGAAGAGCTCCGAGAGTCAGGCCATCACCCTCTCCGCCGTGGTGCTGGTAGGCCAGGATGGGCACGGGGCTCCTGCTGCCCCCTTCCTGCCACTCTGCTGGCAGTTACCTGGCCAGGGCATGGCATAGAGGGTGAGGTCCTGGCTGTCAGAACTGTTCCCGTAGGAATGACCTCTGCCACAGATTGCCTGCGGTCGTGGAGGAGCTTTGTGGAAGGCGAGGACGTCTTCTGTCAGGTAGGACAAAATCAGAACAGTGGAAGCACGTTGGGGAAGGCAAGAATGCCTTTGGTCAGTGCGGTATGCAGCTCTCGTGCGCAGCTCGGGCAGGGTGTCTGCAGAGCTTCAGGTGCCCCCTCCCTGCCGCTCGGGTTCCGGTAACTCTGGCTGGTTTCTTAGTGCATGGTCATGACTGTGGGGGCGGAAGCTGTTGCTTCTGTCCCCGTGGTCACGACAATAGACTACAAACCCAGCCAGGAGTGCAGCAAAAGCCAAGGCGCACTTCTGGCCACACTTCTGGCTGAAGGCGCAGGTCAATGTCTGGAGACCTTAGTCATGGTTTTCTGTCCTCCATACTTGTCTTCTATGTTTATCTTGATCTTTTCTGCAATTGATGAAACAGCAATTGTTTTTTAATGTTTTTTTCCATGTTCAGTATATTTATTTATTTATTTATTTCAGACTAGAAATATAAACACACCTTTAATGAGAAGACTTGCAAACATGAAGGTGAACTTTGTAGAGATCATTTTGGATATTGTTGTTCTTATCAACATTGAAAAAAAGAACAAAGAAGCTAGAGCACACCAAATTGAGCAAATTATTGAGGATTTTGTAAGGTTTACACCTGATTCTGCTTCAGGTGAACAGGTATACCCTTCTGCAATGCATTCATAATTAATCTCTTCTGCATACAATCTGCAGCATATAAAAATCGTCACTATCTGTGGAAGTCTGCTGAAAACATGAGCCAAACATTTGTAGTTTTTTTTTTAAAGGTTGGCTCCAGATACAAGTAAGTGCCTCAAATCAGATAGAAACAGATCTTTCCATTCTTCCTCACCACAGAAGTTCCTCCACCCTTGAAAAATATACATAGGGATTTCTGAGGACTAAGGAACAAGAAAAGGTAAAAACACAGGTAGCCCTCAACTTACAATTATTTGTTTAGTGACCGTTCGAAGTTACAACGGCACTGAAAAAAGTAACTCATGGCCATTTTTCACACTTCCGACTGTTGCAGCATCTCCATGGCCACATGATCAAAATTGAAATGTTTGACAACTGGTTCGTATTGATGATGATTGTAGTATCCTGGGGTCATGTGATCACTTTTTGTGACCTTTTGACAAGCAAATTCAATGGGGAAGCCAGATTCACTTAACAACTGTGCTACTAACTTAGTAACTCCATTCAACTAACAGCCGAGGCAAGAAAGGTCATAAAATGGGGCAAAACTCGCTTAACAACTGTCTCACTCAGCAACACAAATGTTGGGCTCAATTGTAGTTGCAAGTCAAGGAATACCTGTGTAGAAAAAAGTTTCCATTCAGCCGGGGACATTAACTGTGAGCAATTTAATGTACTTATATACATTTATTTATTTTATTTATTTATTTATTTGATTTATACCCCGCCTCTCTTCACCCAAAGGGGAATTATACATAGGTATAATATATTATATTCAATTTATTGCCATAAATTAAGTATCATCAGTTTGAAAGATCTCATAATACACTCAATTTACTTGGGGAAACCAACCCTCTGTATCACAGGATATCTTCAACCTTTAGGCAACAAACAAAACTACTCACAAACTACAAGCCTGTTATTTCTGAAAGAGCAGAAAGTTCTGAATGATCTCACTCAGTGATTTTATGTTGATGTTGTTTTTAAAATCTTATGTGAAACTCATTAGTATAATTGCTCATAGAGTACAGCAGTATTCTCTAGTCACTATCCACAATAAGTAGCTATTTGGGGCACAAACTTCCCAGTTTCATTCTGAGTGGCTAGAAACATATGTGTTGACAATATCAAACTCTGCTAGAGGTACAAGAGAGAACTGAATTTACTTTTCCATTCTTTCTCCCAATGCTGGTCACCCTCAAAGTACCAAAGCAGTTTATAAAATTAAGGCTGAAACTATGTGGAAGTTCACAAGTATTTGATCTCGTTTAACCAATGTAAAATATCCTAGTTCCAACTCCTTTGTAAAAACAAGTGTATATGGAAAGTGCTAAATATTAGATAATGCCCAGAGGTTTTCCGAAATGTCTCTTGTGTGTAATTTTTGTGGCAATATTTTTGGCCTAAAGCACTAATTTATTTCTATTTTTGGTAAATAATTTTGAATGCAAGCGTATTTTAAGCCCTTTTCAACACTCAGATTTTAATCTTTTGATCTCCTTAACAGTTTGTTCATTTTATTTTATATTTTCTGGATTCTTAACAGGCTTGGATCACCCTTGGGCAAACAGTGGGTCATAATGCCCATGCTCAACTTACAAACCTACCGAGTCTTTGTGGTGGTTGTCCTGACATCAGAGCCAAGTACCTCTATCTCACTGGAAGGAGTCTACATTTCTTAGCTAACCATATAGGGCCTTTTAGTTTGGACATTCAGTGGTGTGAAAATGCAATCGTAAGGCACAGCTTACTCAATATAATTAAAGTTCTTTAAATCTCTTTTGTTGGATTATGTGGTTGCACTGTTTCCAAGTAGATTTCATTAGCCATTTTTAGTGCTATGTGGGGCTATATATATAGTGCTATATGTTATATAAGATCCATAACAAAATGCTGTTACTAGCAGTGATATTTAGTAATTTCAGTGTTCTAGTCTCTCCACCAATCAGTATCCACTGTCTTCTAAGCAGAGGGGCAAGGGTTTGATCACATGATTACAGTCACCATCTTGAATTTTTGATACCACCTGCCCCACAGGTGCTTTTAGCTACACTCAGTCCATACCAGGCAGTTTTTTAGGGATTGATTTCTCTTCTATTTTTTCCCTTACATAATTTGTGTTTTTCAGCAAGTCTCAAAATTTTTTTAGAATAGCAATAGACTTCTATACCGCTTCGTAGAGCTTTACAACCTTCTTTAAGCGGTTTACAGAGTCAGCATAATGTCCCCAACAATCTTGGTCCTTATTTTACTGACCTCAGAAGGGTGGAAGGCTGATTCAACCTTGAGCCTGGTGAGATTCGAACTGCCAGATTGTGACTGATGAAAAAAAATTCAACTTAGACTTTTACAATTTGAATCTTAGCTTTCCAAGAGTTACTAAGCAATTTGCACTGTTCCAAGAAGAATTTGGAGTAATAACATTGAGATGAAGCAAATTATTTCTTTCAGGGGCATTTTCATTTCTTGTACTGAAAGATAAGGAAATGCTTTAAATCACCTTTTAAGGATATCATTTCTGAAAAATGAGTAGGAAAAAAAGCTATAAAATAACATCATTGGCCACTTAGGTCAATGTAACATAGAGATAGCTCATTAATTATTGTTGAATTCATTTGTCAAGAGTACTGTGGATTTGTGTTCTGCTTAAACAATCATTTTATTCATTTTTCTATTGTTGAATTTATTCAGAATTTAATATGAGCTAAAGCAAATGTAAAAGAAATACTCTATCACTGTAGACATAGTTGCTGTTGATACAAGCAGTTCTCAGTTGGTATCACCTGCTCCTTCTCTTTCTAAAGCTCATGATCCATATGCATATTTTTGAGAATAATTGGTGTGAACTGAAAGCAATCAATACCTCTCATATTTAAATGCTCATAGAGGACTGTATTTGTAGCATTGTGCTACAAACTCAAGGGAAGACCCTTCAAGTGTTTTTAAACTTTACATTGGGCTGCATGCTTTTCTAAAACAAATACATTTCTGTTTGACTGTGATCTTTTATATAATTGTCATATACAGGAGGTGCCTAAAATTAATTCTGAGAAATCACCACCACCAGAAGCAGAAACAATAGATGAACAAAATGAAATCCCAAGTCCTCTGTTGCAACTTACTAAAAAACAACTTGATGACTACAGGAAAAAAGCCAATGAATTAAGGGTATGTTTCATTTAAATTAAAACATATCCTGACACATATCAATTGTGCCAGCTTGATGTCACTCTTGTTGGGGGTGCCTGTGGTGGCCCGAGTGCTCTGCCAGCAAAAATGGGCTCCCGAGCTCCGTTTTTGGCTGCGACGGCCTCCTGCAACCCTCTGCCAGCGAAAACAGAGCTCAGGCTGCATGCTATTTCCAGGGTGCTCCCCGGGCCAGATATAAGCACCCCCCGGGCTCGATCTAGCCTGCGGGCCTTGAGTTTGACATCCCTGCTATAGAGAAAGGCTAAGCATTCAAAATGCCCAGTTGATTTTTGAAGTGGGCAATATATATTTGAGGTAAGAACAGACTAAAATATCTTCCATAAAGGAATATTTCATATTCATTGTTTCATTCTCGTCTCTGAGAGTAACTCCAGCAATATTAAATGTTCTTTTTTTAACCGTATAGAAGAGACAGACATGGACTCATGAATACATATTTCAGTCAACTGAGGTTTTGCTGCAGTGCATTAATGTTGCAATTAATAACAACCTGATCGATACCTTGGCAGCTGCTAGTTTGGAAATGGTGGAGTGCTTTGGACAATTTGATCCAGTTTCAGCAAGTCAGTTTTTAGCTCTTTATCAGGTAAGACAAGAACTGTAAATCAAAATAATACCCACAATGTCTGCTACCAATTAAGCTACAATTGTAATTGTAGTTGTGTGCTAAACACAGAAAAGGCTTTGTTTCAACCTCAGAATAAAACAGTTCGTCTCAGAATGTCCCATCAGATTCAAAATGCTCTGAAAATACTGTATTTTAGTGAAAAAAAACCTTGAAATGACCCAAGACTTACACCATAGGGAACAATATGAAGTTGAAATAAGTCCCTTGCTTTCTCATTTTTTATCCTCTGGTAACAAAAATAAGTTGGATGACTGTAGATGAGATAATCTCCTTGGGGTAGTGTTAAAAAATGGTTTTTAAGATTAAAGGGTTAGGTTTAAAAAAGAAGCACAAATGTATAATATATCGCTATCCCTTTCTGTAGTAAAGAATTTAAGAACATCTGCACAGTGTGTCTGACTTTCTCACTGACCCCAGTTGCTTCTTCTTTGCTAGCTCCAACCAGTGACAGCATGAAAGAAACCTATGCTTCCTGGGTTTTTAGCTAATGGATAATTCAGTTCTTAATAATTTAGATTTGGATTGAAACACTTTTTATTCCAAACTTGGTAGAAGATGCTAAAATGTCCATTCTGGAATCAGAATGTTTTTCACAACCCAAACAATAATCAGTTAAATTAATATTAAAACATATAGGAGCTGTGAGTGCAGACCATTATATTATGGAATGAAATTATCATTCTTGCTTGCTTCAGCTATAATTGTGTTACATGTTTATTTTTTTGAATATGATGTAAATGTAATTGAGATCTCTTGATCAATGCAAATCATCTTTCTTGGTTAACATCTAGAGATCTATAGATTTGAGGCACATTGTAAGGAACTCTCCAGATGAGTTAAGTTGCTTTCATTGCAAAGCAAACAATTTAAAATACTGTTCTGGGGAAATTACCAATGCTTTTCATCTGAAATTCTCTTGAAACAGAGTGAAGGAAGATCTTTAATAATCACTGTTTACATAAAAGTTACATAATCCTTTTTTTAAGGTAAGAAAATGGCTAAGAATTATATAGAGCGTGTTCCCTAGAAGAAAGTAAATGGTTGGAAATGTTCTTTATATTTACTGTCAATCTGGTTGAAAATATTTTTACAATATTTTAATGTATCCATAAATAGCTTGTTTGGGTTTTGAGTAGCAATCTGCTTTTAGAAACATTTGCTTACCTGATATTAAATCTAATATTACAATCTTCCAGAGTTGTACGGCATCCTTGATTATGAAAGAAATCCTGTTAGCAGCTACCTTGAACAGCAGTAGTTCACAGATGGCAGCCATGTTGCACCTACAGCACCACTTACAACAAAGAGGAGAAACAAGTGGCCTCCTCAAAACTATAGAACAGAGGTTGACTGCTATATCAAAGGTAACTCGGTTAGTTAAATGAAATTGAGATTCCCACTCAGTTACAGAGAGACATTTCATTGAAACACTTGTCAGGATGCATAGATGGTACCTCATTCTCTTTTCTTACAAATTATTCTGAAAGACTTCCTTCTAAAAAGTTCAGTCATATTGCAATTATTTTACATATGTAATTGACTGCCTAATTCTATTGCTGTGCAGATGTTTTACTGCGTAATTGAACCAGTGATAAATGATCTAATATAATCATTTCATATTCCAATATTGAAAGGTTCATCCATTTATACATATTCTTAGCACACCAAATAGTTTGTCCTAATTTTGTAATAAAGTATCTTTATAGATTAACATATAACATATAAGTGTCGGCGCTGGCGAGATAGCATGGAAGAAGCTGACGCTGAAGGCTAAGAAGTCTCCGAAGGCAGAGGCCAACATTGTTAGATCACTGACTGGTAACTGGTGGCATATGGGCCCCCCCTCTGTGGTGGATAATGGCAACGCTGGCGCTGCCATCGCTGTGGTTTTTGGGGCTCCCACTAGGACTCGGCAGTCTGTTTTGGCTTCTGTTGGGGCAAGAAACTTTTATGATCTGGTGGCGCCCCAGCTGTCTTTGAGAAGCCAGGACCAGGATGGGATTG
>JANHGC010008578.1:16286-32823 GCA_027560395.1 Boaedon fuliginosus
AGGGAGGCCTGGCCAGCTCAATGTCACTCAAGTCGGGGGCGCCTGTGGTGATCTGAGTGCTGTGCCAGCAAAAACGGGTGCCTGAGCTCCGTTTTCGGTTGTGACGGCCTCCTGCAACCCTCTGCCAGCGAAAACAGAGCTCAGGAAGGCTGTCCGCAATCCTCCCAAACTCTGTTTTCACTGGTAGAGGCACTGGGGGCCAATCCTTCACAGTTTCCAGGGCGGACAGATCTAAGAATTCCAGGGGCTGGATCCAGCCCACGGGTCTTGAATTTGACACCCCTAGTACAGACTGTTCAATTGCAGCAATGACTTTGGTAAAGTGGGTTCTTGTGTTACTTAATCCACAGCATGTATTATTTACTTACTATAAGTAAGATTTTGTGGCCAATCCCCTGGTAATTGGTGGTTAGTAACATAGTATGTTTCTTCAAACTTTGAAAGCTCCTATACTATGCTTATTTCAGACACCTGGGTGGTGCAAGATTATCTGGTGATTCCTCTGTGTTATTAACACCAGGAATTGTGGATCCAATTTGTCCTTCTCCAGACTTTAGTCCCTGAGCTGGTAAAAGGAGACTGGCCTGACTGTATTGAATACCACCACATCTTGCTGTGGAAATAGCGCAGTCTTCTAGCCTGGTTCCCTGCCTCCTCCATTGTATTGCCATAAGATAACATCACTGCTGGCACAGGAGAAAGAGGCATTTTAGAAATATCATGCTTCCATGTATTTGCCACTCTCCCTCTCTTTGATAAGCAACCTTTTTCACAGAATGCTCTTCCAGTTCCTCCACTAATTTTCATACAGAGGACTATGTGTGGGTGATAGGCAGGATGTAATTATTAATCAGGTGTATATTGTTTCCAGCAACACTGGCTGTATTCCAAGGTGATCAATTTGTTGCAGCATCCATGTTTTCCCTATCCGTTAGCAGAGTTATATCTAGAATGGCTGTCCACTCTGTTATCCTTATTTTTACCAAGCACCTCCATCTAATCTAAGTCAAAAACAACTGGAACATGACAGTTCCAGTTTCTATAGAGATGGATTTTTTTTCAATTTTCATTCTTTAAACTTAATTGTAAGACACAGGATAGAAGTTCAGTTACAGCACATGGAACAACCAGAGCATTTAAAAGCAACATCTTTCAGAACAGCCAGTTTGAAGCAAAAAACTTTTCCAACAATATATTTTTCACGGAGCTTGGAACACCCATTTTGAGACTGAAATATTTTGCAAAATAGTTTTTCAGTAATGTTAGTAAGAATGTTTTCTGGGAGCAACTACTGGGAGCAGAGCTGGTGATTTAAGATGGTTGCACTTTCTCTGAAGTAATGTATGGCAAAGAATTAGAGGTTTCGCCATATACAAGTATAGGTAAAAAGTAGAGGCTAACATTGAAAGTCACAAATTGTAGAGCAAGTTTAAGAGAATTTTATGAGAATTGCTATTATAATTATATTTATATGTTACTTGGAGTTATGGTTACTAAATGCGATGCATACATATTTTATTTTTACTGAATAAAAAAATAGCAAGAGGAAAGCTAACAACACAAAATTATTCTGTTTGTATTTTGTACAGACTTTTTCTTTTTCTTTTTACTCTTGGGCCTTTTAAATTGTACATTTATTCTTTTAAAATATTTTAATATTATTTTCTAGAATATAGAAGATGAAGATGAACTAGATTTGGAATCCCTGTTTCAAACGATATTGTCAGATATGGAAGAATATTTGAAGCCTGTACTGTCACAACTTAATCTCTCTGAATTGAGGTAATTAGTGTATATGTTTGACCGTTTATTGTTTTTTTACTATACCCAAATACGGTGAAATTCATATAGAACACATTGCTGTAATCTGTACTTGAGGTGCAGTGGCAAGAATTACCCCCCAGAATTTTTATATAGATATTTAAAAGTGGGGGGTGTTTTGCATGTGGAGTGTGTGTGTGTGAGAGAGAGAGAGAGAAAGAGAGAGAGAGAGAGAGAGAGAGGAAGGGGAGAGAGAGAGAGACCCTGAGACATTTACCATGGGAGCCAATTCCTACCCTTTCAATTCTATTGATTGAAGCCTCCCACTCAGAAATGTGTGATGCATTCACAGGGCCGCCAGTCCTAGCTTTCTTAGGTGAGCCAAAGGATACCATACTCAAGGCTATTGAAAGCCATCAATGGGTATAAGAAAATCAAGGGGTTCTCTTATCCAGATCCTGATGAAGATCATGCAGTAGAGCAACCAGTGTGATTTTATCTCATGCTCAGATGTGATTCCTGACTGAAAGGGAGCTTTATTTATTTAGCATCTGGTACTTGTTAGCCAGGGATCACCGAGGTGGCTGGCTGCTTCTATGAAAGGAATTTTTTTGGGTGGTGTTATCTTTATCTGAGGGATGCCTGAATGCTGGTAGGCATTCGGGGGGAGAAACTCCTTTCTTGTCCCCGTGTGGTTTATTCACTCACAGAAATCGAACCATTGAGCTGCCAACCTCAGCAGTGCACAAGCCCAGCATCTTACCACATGAGCCACCACGGCCCCTGAAAGGGAGCTAATTAACCCACTCTGCAATTGAAGTTCTAGCATCTTCTCAATGACCTTCCTTAAAAGAAAAAAAAGCTACTGGGTCATAGCTATCAAAACCAGTTAGATCTATTTGTTTTGCATATTCTATAAAGTCCTGAACCTTCCCAGAATTGCTACAGAGCTCTGCGCAGACGTTCCTCAAGGTTGATAGCGGAGGGAATCAATGAAACCCAGCAATGAAACCCAGGGCTCAAAAAGGAATCTTGTCATGTAATAAAGATGGGTGAGACATGAACATCCCAACTTAATGTACAGGCATTCACAGCCCACCATCAGCCATCATCCAGGTCTCTCAAATGATCATTATTACTTGGTGTTTGCTGGTTTGATCCCTGCCATCAATGAGGGAAAAGGAAAGAGGAAGATATGTGTACAATTAATGACAGAGGGGCAGAGAGAAGAAAATTTCTGTAATAAAGGAAGTTCTGATGAAATAAGATTTGGAAACACCCCCACAGCCCCACACACACTTTCTGATTTTGATACTGAGGAAATAGAGTAGGAGGGAAAACCTGCTGAAGATGAAATAGAAATTCCTAAAGCAGGAGAGAGTGGTAGGAAGGTTTTGAGGGGAGGATATTTTGCCAGCCCCACCCAATAGGTAGAAATGGAAGGAGAAGCATAATATCCTTCCTTCCTTAGGTGCCCAATTGAAAGAAGATGCACCTTGTACTTCAAGGGCCAAAGAGAGAGGGAATGGAGAAAATAGACAGGAAAATGGTACAAGGCTGAAGCTTGCAAGATGGGAAATAAGACTCTAGCCAGTTAGAATTGTTTTGTAAACATGTAAGACTTCAGGTTTCAGAGTCAGAGGAAATGAATGGTTAAATTTCTATTGATTTGAAGAGATGGATGGAAAGAGGCTAGGGTTTAATCTCTGGGATGGGTGGCTGAATGGATGGATAGGTATCATTAGTGCTCCTTAAAATTTATATCCTGTGTTGTATTGTAAAGATGTGTCCTGTTGTTTTGATCTCCTCAGACGCCAGAGTCCAGTGGTGTCTCCAGCTGACTCAGGAAAAAACAGAAAAGGGAGTCCAGGGAAAACTAAGACAGATGATTCAGGGAAAACTAAAACTAAAACATCAAGTCAAGGTATGTCTTATATTTCAAAACATATTTGGGGCACTTAAATGAAAATGATTATTTTCAAAGTTGCATGTTATTTACAGTTTGCACCGGGATTGATTCTTTTGGAATCATTCAGTGACTGAAACTCGATTTCAAAGAGCAGCCACAGGCTCACTGTGCTTACCTTCCAGTTGTACTCATCTGTCTGACAGGAAAAGAGAATAGAAACATTATTCTTACTTTTTCTCCTAGCCAAAATTCTGATTCATAGAAATTAACTGTTCCACAAGGGTGTGTCAATCCCACTTTTCCAATAAGTCACACATTTGAACAGAACAATACCCTATAAGGTTTCCTTAATTTAATTGTGTGCTCCTAATAACATCTACTAATGTGAAGACAGAAGAGACTGGAGGTTGAGTTATATATTCAAATCTGATAATGCATAATAAAATAAAACAAAAAATTCTTTACTTCAATTCAAAAATTGTTTATGTACGTAGTTATATTTAGGTGGGTAAGGAAATGTTGACATATGGTTAATTGAATATTTGTTATTAATCTTCTTCAAAGAAAGGGGTTTGTAGCTCGTAGCATATACTATATCCGCAGAGCTTATCAGACTGGGTTAAAAATTTAAGGATGAAAACAAAATTAGTTCCTTTGAACAGAAAGGAAAATGTCAAAAGATATTTTATTTTTAATTCTTTGGGTATATCAGTGGTTGACCTAATTTTTCCGGTTATCATCAGGTGCTGAAGACATAGGAGAGTGTGTGATTCTATTGGCAGATAAAGATCTTCTGGAATTACCTTTGGAAGCTCTAACTATTTTCCAAGATGATGCAATAAGTTCTCTGTCCAGAGATTTCTCTCTCCAAATGGTCTACAATCGGATACGTAAAGACGAAGGTGCAGCTATGTTAACAAACATTTGAAAATATAATCAAAACTTCTTGTACTTTAATTACAGTACTCCAGAAATCCTATTCAAGTCTTCCTCCACAACCAGTGGTGTTCATTTATGTAATTAGGTTTGAGCATCCCGTTCTGACTTAAGTGTCTTAGGTTAGCCTTCCCACTTCCCAGCAATGCTGGATAGAGCAGAAAGATCTGAAAAGAGATTCACTTTTATGTAAATAGAATTTGCAGCATGAGGAAACCGTCTTTTCAGATCTCTGCTCAGCCTAAAGAAGAACTAAGAGACCAGAGCATATGCAGAGGTCTCTTTCATGTCTCATACACTTTTCAGATGTTTACATCCTAGTCTGTAGAGATAGACCACCTCAATAAGGTTAGCATTTCAGATCTTGGTTTCTTCTGATGCTGCTAGAGAATATAGTCAGTCTATGAAGCAGTGCTGAAATGGTATGTGCTAAATCTTTAAAAGGTTGTACCGGAACCAAAGCAGCAATCCAAGCTTTATATTTATCTGAATGATTTCCCAAACTTTTTAGATTTCTTGGTCAAGAGATCCAACCTAAAATAAAGAGAGTTGTATCTAGGCTTTAAAAAAAAACTGAAGAAGTATGCTTGTCAAGTTGAATGGATAAATAAGTCAATAACTTACATGTTTATTGCTGTAGCTAACAGTGTTGTTGAAATCCAAGAATAGAGAGCTTGTATGGTCTACATAGAAAAACATTTTATTTTCATGGTTCTTTTAATGCTTATAGATAGTGAAGGGAAAAAAAGTGCAAGGCCAAAAAGTGATCAAAGAAGAGGTACCAAAATAGTGAGTATATATTCTGCAGGGTTTTCCTGAAATATTTAACTAATACCTTCATGCCATTATCAATATCCAAGATAATTATATTTGTTTTCTTAATAGTTTTATTTTTTTTTATTTTGAGCATACCTATTACTGTTAAAGTTACATATTTTCTTAGCTCCTTGATTTTGTCCCAGTAGATATATCTACCAAATGTAGCAATAACATTTCATAAGACTATTCGTGAAAATCTCAATATTGATCAAAACTGCATATGTGAACTGGGTGAAACGTACAAGCTAATAGTAAACTATTTTGCTAAACTGGTTAGCAGATTTCAACACATCCAAAAACATCACCTATTACGGCAGTAGCAATCTAGGAGTGTTGTAAAGCTCTGATAAGCAGTATATAACATCTGAGTGCTATTGCTATCTATGCTGTAAGCCGACCAGAACCCTTTAGGAATTGGGCGGCATAAAAATGTAATAAATAATAAATAAATAATCTATACATTCCAGGAAAAAAGAAAAAAACTATTCTTTCCTCTACCCAAGACCTCTCAACAGTGGACACTGAGATAATGGGCAGCTGCATTTTTCCCAATCAGCACATGTATGCACAAATATATTTGCATTCTTTCCAATCAAATATTTGTATAAAGCTATGCAAGTGAAATAAGTGGTATAGTATATGTGCCTTCTGTTGCAAATACAAGTAGTCCTTGGTTGATGTAATTAGGACTGTGTTGTAGGAGATGACCAGGCTGAGCCTGAGGGCAGGGTCAAACATACCATTAGTTTGGAGTTGCTATGCTCCCACAAGAGTCCTAAGTCCTGTAACAAACCTGATTTTTAGTTAAAATCTCATGTTCATGTTCAGGGAAAAAATTATATTTTATACAATTTTGTGGTTTTTGTATTTAGAGGATTAATTAGACATTTTCAGTATATGTATGTTTAATAGAGCGCAGAAAAAAGGGAAAATTGAGAAGCACTTGAGGGAAATGTATAATTTTGTTCACTCAACTCAGTTCCTCATGAGGTTTGCCCATCTTCAGCCTTTTCTCTTCACTCCTGCCAGTGGTATAACTCTAGATAAAAATATGTCTTTGGAGAAAATCCATCAAGAAAAAAAACACTGGGTTCTTTATCACATATTGAAATACCTATGGAGAAGCATAAAATTATGTTTTCTTAGATTAATAAATAGCTTGCTGCTATTTACTTTCTTTGAATTTTGTTTAGAGAACTTGTTTGTTTTTCAGAGGTAGGGTTATTGCATGCAAATTAAACTGTTTCTTTTATAAAACAGCTGTCTCTTAACCGTATTCTGCCACCCAATTGTATTTCCATTGATGTTCACAATGTAAAATGTATCCTTTAAAAATATCCAAAGGATGAGTTTTCATAAAAACTTTCATAAATATGGTTCCCACAGCAGGGAACAATGGATATGTTACCTGAAGTTCCTTGAATGAGTGAGTGAGTGAGTGAGTGAGTGAGTGAGTGAGTGAGTGAGTGAGTGAATGAATGAATGAATGAATGAATGAATTTAAATCAGATTTGAGACCTAAGAAAATATACCCTTAATAAAGCAAAATGTCTGACTTATTAAAGACTACTGCAGAAATGCAAGGATGTTCCTCAGACTATATGTACATTTGTTATTTTACATTTGTACATTTGTAAACAGCAATCATATGGCTAGCTTGCAATAAATAAAAACAAAACTATAAAACATATGGCTGTGGAAAACACAACCTATTGTAAAATATAATAGCAGCAGCCCACAGTAGATTAAGATCCAGAAATCTGGCACAAGAAGATCATTTTAAGCTTCTTTCTTGAATCTCAACAGGAATAAAATTAGAATTAAGGCAAAGATGCAAAAGTTTAGTGAATGTTTGCTAGCATTCCCAGCTAAGAAGGCATAAATGTGTGGAGTTATTGAGTGAGACTTTTGAATAATAAAAAAGAAAAGTGAATTGCTGTTACCAGGATGTGAAAGGTGCCATTTCACGATGGGAGAACAGACACCACAAGCTGGAGCATGTAGAATGGGAATCTGCTGATCCACAGGACTAAAAAGCAGGAAAGAACAAAGATGATTTGTGGGGGCACAGAAGGGAAGAAGAGGATCAGAAGTATGATGGTGCTGATGGTGTAGTAATGGATCAGAAGTATGATGGTGCTGATGAAATGACATTCACATACATTCAGATAAGTTGGGATGCCATTAATATTTCTTTGAAAGAGATACTTACCCACCGTTGGCCTGTTCTTCAAACCTAGCGGGCCTATTTTCCTGCAATATTATGACTGAGGGTATCTTATTGGTAGGGAATAGGATAGAATAGCCCAGTTCATCCTGGCCCTTTCTCACCTCAGTTACAGATTCTTAATTGTTTGCTTCAGATATTGTGGATCCATATAATGACGGCAGAGAAGACGGTAAGGCTGGTAAAAATTATTTGTTAACCATGAAAAATAAGCCTGTGTTATGCTTTACACTGTCTTTTTCCAAAATCACAGAAATCAATTTTATAGGTAGCAAAGCTAAGACTGATATTAAAAATTAATAACCGTTCTTATGCCCCACCCCAGTATAATAAGTAGTGTATTACTAGCTTATATTAAATTGCCTGATTCCTGTAGGTGACTAGCAATTCTCTGTATCTTCCCCCAGTAATGGAAAGTGTGCATGACCTTGGGGGATGAGGGAAAAGATGCTGCTTAGGAAAAAAATCAGACAAGGGTGGGTTAGGGTTAAGGTTGGGGTTGGAGAGGGGAAACACAGGCTTAATGGGTCAAAGAAAGAAACTGAAGTACCTGCCCTGATGGGTCAGATAGTTAAAAGTGATGGTAGGAAATTTGTACCTTGCAAGGTTTGTTAATGAAGCCTTGCAATAAAATAGATTTAGCTTGTCTGGTTATATTTCCTGACTGGTTTCCCTCATTGTAATCTGGGCAAAATGATGCCTACACCTTCTGTGTATTGCTATCCAGTATGAAATCAAGCATTACAAATCTTTGTGCAGGCTATTTAGGGAGAAATATCAGGGATCTAATTTTTGTGTGCTTATTTACAAGCCTGCATTTATTATATTTTTAATTAACAACTATTTAGATTTAGACTTGGAAAGTCTAATGCTAATATCTTTTTTTAAAAATTATATAGAATTGGAAAATCCTGCAAACCGTTTTAGAGAAATCCTAGAAAAATTTGAGCCATTTACCTTTCGTTGGGAAGGCATAATGGGCGATATACACTTTCCAAGGTATGTACGTTCATTAGGAATAGGTAAACTCATTTCTGCTTATTCCCATTTTTTTCATTTTTGTGAATCTGTCTAGTTTCATTTGCTGAAAGCCTGATGGGTGTTTTAAAGGTTTACATTAAAATATATATTTTGGGGGCAAATTTTTACAGTCATGCATTTTTGTTTGCAGTTTACCCTAACAGACATATATAGGAAGAATTTTCCGTGATAATATGCCTCATATTATTTTCATGAAGACAGACTGCTCTTGCTATATGTAGTTCTATTTCTCACTCATTTATGGAGCCAAAGTTAAAAAATACAGAGCAATACATTATTAAATTCCCCAAATAGTGTATAGTTTAGGCTTTTGCCCATGTGTAAAGTGCCTTTTTCCTAGTATTATTTGTCATTCCATCACCAGGAGTTGTTAGACTAGAACACAATTCCAATTTTTTCCACTTTCAAACAATCCTTTTCCTTTTATCCATTTTTAATTGGTGAACCCCACTGCAATATTTGAAAAAGGATAAATTCAGTATGATACCAAAAAATTGTTTGGTGATTTTAGAATTAAAGCAGTTTGCATTCACCCCTAAGAGATTTCTAAAAAAAAATAGTCTTAAAAGAATATGATACATTTTTAATGGAAAGAATCACAATACTTGTAATCAATTTTAGTTTAAAAATTTTCATAACTCACCTTGAAATGAATAAGATTTAGGATACCTTAGGATACTGTCCAGAGTGCTGCTGTCTTTTGTGACAAAAACCACTGAAGTGAACCTTAAGAAAATTGATTGAAATAATATACTGTAGAAATCAATCCAAATAATGGCTAAAGCATATCCATCTCTAATGCTGATATTCTAGCACATCTCTAAAAATTAAATTATTAATTTTTTCCCATTCCATATTAACTGTAGAGATATTCTAAACTGACTGGAGCAAACAATTTAGCATAGACAGTTGAGTGTGAGTCTATGCCCAAAACCTCCTGGGTGGCCTTGGGCCAGCCACTCTTTCTTAACACTAGGAAGAAGACAATGGCAGACCATTTTGAAATCTTGCTAAGAAAGGTGCAAGGGAGGGAGGGAAGGAGAGAGGGAGGAAGGGGAGAGAGACAGGGAGGCGGAGGGAGAGAGAGAGAGATCCCTTTAATGAAGGTTGCATTTGTTATAGTACTAGCACACTTTGTTGTGGTTTTCCCTAAATAGAAAATAATGTTAAATTTTTATATATTTTTCCCCCTGCAGTTACACAGAGTGGGAATACATATTGAATAACTGCAGTATGCTTTTTTTCTCTGCAATGGCAAGATTCCTTGCCCACGTAGCACTTGACAAGCTAGTTGCTATGAACATCCCAGGTGATTCATTTAGCCTGAAAAGGCTCTTTCCTTTCTCTTTGCAGAATGTATTTCTTTTTTAATTGATTCAGATGTATTATTGTCACTGTTTCTACTCCATGCAGATAGTCCTCAACTAATGATTACCTGCTTAACAAGACTCCAAAAGTACAGCGGTCTTGGAAAGGGTGTAAGCACTTCCAGCCATCTTAAAACATTGTGCTGCCCCTCTCCCCCGTGGCCAGATGATCACAATCTGGATGCTTGGCAATCTATTCGCACTTATGGCCAGTTACCAAGCACCCTGCCATCATGTGATCGCAATCCTCTCTACCAGCTTCTCTAGAAAGTCAATAGGGAAGCGGTCGGGAAGATTGCAAGCTGATGTCTCCTGTCACAGCCTTGAAATTCTTCCCTTCCCCCTCCCCCGCAAACAAGGCACTAAGGAATTCCTGCAAGAAGGGCTGCAAGAACAGAGATCCAATCCTGAAGATCCGAGCCCTGTTTCTGCAGCCTTTCAAAAGGCCCCTCCATGCACAAAGGGAGGAGAAGTCCTCCAAAGGGCTACAGGAGCAAGATCATGTCCCAAAGATCTGAGCCCTGTTTCTGTGGCACTTTGAAGGTGTTCCCCTTGTACACAGAGGAGAAAGGGGCTCCCTTAAAGAGCATCAGAAACAGAAGTCAGATCCCAAAGAACTGGCCCTGTTTCTACAACCCTCGAAGGAATTTCCCTCCATGCATGGAGAAGGTGTGATTCTTCTGAAGGGCTGCAGAAACGTAGGTCAGATCCCCAAGATTCCAGTCCTAATTATGGTCATAAGTAAAAGAATAACTATATCATCTGTGTTGTGGTTTTGCTGTGGCAGCTTAACCTTAGCGTTGTCCATTTTTGCCTCTTCTCCCCTTTTCTCTGTCACTTTAGCTGATTTCCCTCTTTATTTCTCTAAAATGAAAAAGGAACCCCTATTTGCTAATCCCTGGACTTGCAGAAATACAGAAGAAGTAAGAGAAAAGGAGTTAATGGCACAAGTTTTTACATGGGTTAGAGGAACGGATGGATACTTTGAGATGAGAGCGTGAAGAACTGGATCCAAGTAGAATAGGCATTATGCTTCCTTTTCTGATTCTTTGAAGCGCTGACCGAGTTCAACTGTTGTGAAAAGTTGCTACCAAATTATGTTGCTTCCCATAGGCTCCTTGATTCTGACAATTGTTTCAGCTCTTTTTTCCTAGCCTCTCTTCTTTCTTCCACGACTCTTAATAGCTTTCTATTTGCCCAAGCTCACCTCTGTTACTTTTTGCCAAAAGATGTC
This sequence comes from Boaedon fuliginosus, assembly GCA_027560395.1. Classification (NCBI taxonomy): domain Eukaryota; kingdom Metazoa; phylum Chordata; class Lepidosauria; order Squamata; family Lamprophiidae; genus Boaedon; species Boaedon fuliginosus. Next base: position 27,581 of record JANHGC010008578.1, read on the forward strand.
TTCCCTTTTTTTGATGCCCCAGGTATACCACAAAATTCTCGAGATTTCTTGATCTTTAAGAAAGGCTGGGGAAGATTCTGCCCTCGCATCTTGAGATGCTCCTGAACTGACCTCAGCTTTGCTGTTTCTTTCTTCCTCAGAATGCCAATTGATTATACTTTCAGGACGTGTGCTTTCCAAACCAAGTCTTATACGGTTAAGAAACCAGGATGAAGGAAGAAGGTAAAATCAATGTTACGATATATATCTTCCAAGAGAAAGAAAGGCAAGATAAAGTTACATTGAGCCTTCCATTTTACATTAAGTGTGATTTAATATTCATCAACATAATTTTACTATTTTAGAGCATGACTGTTAGGTTTGCTTCTATTGACAGTTAAATTTCTCATTCCTTTTTTTTTTTCAAAGTTAAAATCTCAGGGCTGATATACTACATTACACAAATAAGATGCTACTTATAGTAGAACTGTCTATCATATCCCCATATGCACCGTCAACTTTACCCCAAAAGATCTGCTATCATCCAAAGTAGAATTGAAGCATTTATGGAAGCATGAACCCGAGTACATTATATCATGGATACCAAATTGCTATTTGTTTATACTTACTAAAATATTATTTTCATCTGTGACTTAAACACATCTACATATTCTATGAACAATTTCTCATAATGACCTCATATTACACGTTGGGAATAAATAAAATGCTTTTACCTTGGAATTTCAGTTTTGAGCACTGCCAACCCAGACAAAAGATATGTGTTCTGATTGTTTTGAGGACTGGCACAAAACTTAATTTAATCCACTGTTTTAATTAAAACAACAGAGCTTCAAATTCATCATGTTGGTTTTCAGTGTTACATTCTCAAAACAAAAAGTATGTTCTGAGAATGTTTTTTTACTTTTTTTTAAAGGCTCTTGAACTGTCCGGTTTTTGTTCTGATACAGCACTTGCCAACTCAGAATGTCTTACTGGAACATTCCAAGTGAGACACTTTTATTCTGCACAAAACTACATGTTTCACGCATGTTCTGAACATCTACATGACATGTTATAACTTTTCATAGCTTGCACATGCCATATTTAATCCCTAGTGTACTGATGAATGTCTTGGCAGTCTGGCCATATTGACAAAATTTGAATGCCCTCGTGTTTGCCTTTTGTATTCAAGTTATTCAAGAATACTTGTAATTTTATGTTTTAAGTTTCTTAATATCTTTTTTTTAGCTCTTTACGCTTATCTCTGGAAAAGACCACTGACACTGCAATAATTCTAAGCCTTATTGGAGTGCGCTCTGTCATAATCAACCAATGGTTTACTACCCTGGAAGAAAATACAATACGATTAGAAAGTTTATGTGAAAGTATGTAAAAGCAATCTCAATGATTCTATTACATATCATTTTGTGTTGATTAATATCTCTTAATTTTAGAAAGTGAATCATCTGGACTCCTAAAGGTTTTCTGGAACAGGTGATCTTTTTCTCAAAAAAAAAAAGCTCTACATTTTTGCCATGGATCCCTATATACTACCAAGAATTCTGGAAACCCTGATATTCTCTAAATCCATGCAGGCACAGGCTGAGCAAGTAGAACTATAATTTATGACTAAAATCACACAAGCGGTCTTTTCTATAACTGTCAATTATATGTAATCTGTAACATTTCCAAAAATGTTTGAACAATGAAAAATAAATTTCAGTGGGAACTTCGGACTTAGGAAAAATTATGACGCTTTACACCAGGGGTCTTCAAACCTGACAGTTTTAAGACTTGTGGACCTCAACTCCCAGAATTCCTCCTTCAGTCATATTAGCTCAAGAATTCTGGGAGTTGAAGTCCACAAGTCTTAAACTTGCCAAGTTTGAAGACCCTTGCTTTACACATTTGCTTAACTTTTAGTTGACTATCAAATTATGCTTTGTATAATAAAAGTGGTGAATCCAGGCAAACAGCATGTATAGATTTGAATTAACTATAAACAGTGTTCCTGTCCTATGGCTAGGTCTTTGCTCGTGCAATAAATAATGGTCTTTATTTATGCAATAGATAATTTTGTTAAATGTTCATTTCATAAAAAATCATCTTTTAATTTACATAGCTTATGAAAAGATATTAAAATACTTTTACTGAAGACAATTGCATTGTTTATATGCTGCTTTCTTCTTTGGTGGATTCCAAGAATAAGATCCGTGAGAGGTATACAACTTTTGTGAAGCTTTGACCTTTGGAATAAGTTGGGATTTTAACATCTTGTTTCCCACTTATCTTCCTAGAAGACTAAATGACTGGTTTCTTTTCTTGTTCTAGTTACTTAAAGCCTGAATGGGCTGGCAAATCCATTGTCAGCAGATCTTGCAAATGACCAGTGCAATGGCTATTACTCTTGCCTCTGCCATTGTCAAATGCTAGTTTTCTGAGGAAAGAAATGCTTGCTTTTCTACTTGCCTATTGCTACCAGCAATTGTACAACATTCTGATTACAAATCTTTAAGGCCAGATCCCTAACATCGTTACAATATGTAGGGAGTCACCCTTATTAACAGCTGAAACTAGAATCTTACTTTGTTTTCCTTGACTGTAGGCTCCAAATGTATGTATGTATGTATGTATGTATGTATGTATGTATGTATGTATGTATGTATGTATGTATGTATCAGGGATTGGTTCCTACTGGTTCGCTGGTTGTGGGCACGCTTCCCGATAGGGTGTCAAAAGCACGCTGCGCGCGATTGACTTCAAAATCTTCATGGTGTTCTGCAAGCACTCTGATCCAACAGATGTGCGGCGGCTATCCGCGCTTTTGACAGCCGATTGGGAAGCTCACTCACAAAGCAGGTAACCAGCGAACCGGTAGGAACCCATCCCTGGTATGTATGTATGTATGTTTGTTTATAGTAAGTATGCTTATTAATTAGCATTACTACATAAAATTAAACCCAGAAATCAATGTATTTTCACTAGTCCAGGCCGAATGTAGATTCCGCCTGTTAACTCAGATAAAGTATTAAGTTTGAACAAATCACTGTTTATACTTTTGCAACAGAGACAACCTCCGCGAATGTGGGCCCACACCAGCCAAAGTGTAGCCATTTTGAATCTAAGATCCATGACCTTAGAGAATAGAAAATGAATAGCAGCACAAATTCAGGGTTTTGTTCACTTCTAATAAGTGACAAGCAGTTCCAGCAATTCTTTGATTATGTCCAAACCCTGGACAGCCATTTCTCCCATCAAGTTTGTACTTTCAAAAATGCTTGAATCAAATATTTATTTTGCATTTAAAATCAAAGGCAGAGAATAGTCACAATCCAGGTCAGATCTCTAAGCTAGCTTTGAAGGAAACTCAAATCATTGCCTGCAACTGCTGTTTGCCCTAGTAAGGTTGCAATGCAGATAGTTCACACTTAGTGATTACCTTGAACACGCAACTGTTCGTAACTACAACATGATGAAGAAATAACTTTGCAACCATTCCTTATATTTACAACCTTTGCAAGTCTATTAAGCAAAGTAAAGCTGTGAAGTAAGATCCTAAGCCCAGTTGTGGTTTCAGTTGGCAATCACTTCACTTAATGACTGAATTGTTGTCCCAAATGTGGTCACAAAATGCTTACGGGGAGGGAGATGGGATATTTAGATAACAAAAGTGTGTTTGGGATGTGTGTGTGTGTATGTGTTCTATATAATCTTGCAGTCCTGCACCAATCTAGCTCAAACTTGGCAGATAGATAGCTAAGTATAGTAAGATCAGCACTGTCGGAGTCACCAAAGAATAGGGGGCCTTTTTGCCCCTTTTTGGGAGGGCATAGAGGACACTCTTAATGAACAAGCAACAACCCTCTACTGAGCATGTGCAGTTTTCCCTCTCTCTACTGAGCATGTGCAGTTTTCAAACTGAGGCTCCATATTCAAATTGAGACTCCATATTCAAACTGAGGCGCCATATTTTCAAACAACGCTCAAACAGAGAAGCCTGCCTAGCCAAGTAAGGTTGCCTGCCGGGCCTGGCCTGGTTTTGGCCCTGGCCTTGTCCCAGAGCCAGGCCTGGCCTTGTCCCAGAGCTGGGCCTGGCCTTGCACCAGAGCTGGGCCTGGCCTTGCACGAAATCCAGGCCTGGCCTTGCACCAGAGCTGGCCTTGCCGGAGCAGAGATGTGGGAGGGGGCGCCAGGGACTTCAGAAGGCCTGCAAATGCTGCCGCACAAATATACTTCTTCAACCAAGCAAGGCCGGGTAATCAGCTAGTTTTATATATAGTAAATGCCTAAAGCCAATGTGTTACACGTACAACACTATATGTTGAATCTGCTTGTGTTTTATTGTATATATCTATGTGAGTCTTAATTTAGCAATTGCTCTTGTTTTACAGATTTCATAAAAGTAGGCAAAACAACTGGACAGGCTGTTCGTATTCTTCAGAGGAAAAAGACGATCTGGGATAAGCCTGAAAGTAAATTGTTTGCTTGTTTATATTTAAATATATGCCACTGAACTATATCTTCTAAAGATCCTGGAACACTGGGGAACTACCAGAGCTGATGGGACTGGGAAAGAACTGGTGTGGTTCCCATCTTCAAAAAAAAAAAAAGGGTGGGGGAATAGATCCAGGAAACTAGAGACATATCAGCCTAACATCAATACCTGGAAAGATTCTGGAAAAAATAAGTAAGCAACAAATCTGCAAACACCTAGAGTCAAACAAGGGTTTGTCAAAAACAGAGCATGCCAGACAAAACTTATTACATTCTTTGAGAAAGTGACAAATTTAGTGGAACAGAGAAATGCTATAGATATAATTTACATGGTCTTCAGTAAGGCATTTGATAAAGTTCACCACAACCTGCTACTTAAATAAGAAAGCCATGGTGGCACAGTGGTTACAATGCAGTATTACTGACTAACTCTGCCAACTGCCAGCAGTTTAATACTAACTGGCTCAAGGTTGACTCAGCTTTCCATCCTTCTGAGGTTGGTAAAAATGAAGACCCAGATTATTGAGGGTGATATGCTGACTTCGTAAATGGCTTAGAGAGTGTTGTAAAGCACTGTGAAGGGGTTGTTGTTAGTTGAGAAGGCGTGCCTGACCCATCGCGACCCCACGGACAACATTCCTCCAGGCCTTCCTACCCTGTACCATTCCCAAGAATCCATTTAAGCGCACACCGACTGCTTCAGTGACTCCATCCAGCCACCTCATTCTCTGTCATCCCCTTCTTCTTTTGCCCTCAATTGTTCTCAGCAT
>JANHGC010008583.1:18723-32193 GCA_027560395.1 Boaedon fuliginosus
GTTTAGTAAGTAACCATCTTAGTTACTAAGGTGGTTGTTAAGTGAATCTTGTTCCCCCATTGACTTTGCTCATCACTGTTGAGTCAAGAGAATCACATGACTCCAGGACACTGCATCCATCATAAATGGTGGTTGGTTGTCAAGCAGCTGAATTTTGATCACGTGACCATGGGAATCACACAATGGTCATAAGCAGTGGTGGGTTTCAATTTTTAAAACAACCAGTTCTGTGGGCGTGGCTTGTATGATGGGCTTCGCTAGGTGGTCATGTGACTTGGTGATGTCACAGATCACACCCAGCTCCGCCTCCCAGCCACTCACCTCCAGAGAAGAGGCAAGTTCAGCCAGTGTCTTTTGGCTGGAAAATCAGCCTGGAAATAGCCTGGAAAAAGCCTGAAAAACAGGATGTTTGGTGGAACATAAATTATTCAGATTTTTTCTTCCAAGAAGAAAAAATGGTCACATTCTCATGAAATTCAGGCTGTTAAAAATTGTAAAGTATCTTTCTCTCTCTCTCTCTCTCTCTCTCTCTTTCCCCCTGTAAAATGTCTGCTTTTCCTTGTGTTATAATTTTTGTCAATGATCTGCTATTTCTTTGGATTTCAAGTTTCACATAAATTATAAGAGGAAACCTCACATGAACATTTCACATTTTTTTCTCTAAATCAGTAAATGCAAACTGATTTGGGTAAAGAGATGCAACAGAAATATGAGACAATTCACCACAATAACATCCATCAATCAATCATCATTTATTTTCTTAGGAGAAAATTTCAAAAGTACACAATTCTGTTTTTCAGAGGACTTGAAGAACATTTTTTGTCACAGTAGTAGCAGTCAGCGTTGTGATATATTATACCATACTTCTTTGCAATATCATCATACATACATTTGTCAATCAACGGATTTGATGTTAAAAAGAATTCTTAGCATCTATTTTTGCTTTCAAAATTACTTTTTTATGCCATTGATCTTGAAGAACCATTTTTATAACTATCTGTTCCAGCTTTATGTTCTACCCTACATTATATTCATATCTTTTCAGTCACAGCACAAGACACATAGTCACTATGAAGACCAATGTCAAACACAGGTCATAGGGTGGAAAAAGCAGTCATGTGTTTGTTCATAATTGATTCACCTTAAAAATGTTTCCATTGTTCTGTTGCAGAAGTCTATTGAATCTCAGATTGCTTCTGAAAAGCTTGAGGCTCCATGTGACTGAAGAATTAAAAAAAATCTCAAGGTTTTCAAAATTAGAAATACTTTCAGGACAGTTTAAAAAATATTTGGTCTATGCTGTATCTATTTTCATTTCTAGGTGCATATCTGTGTCATAATAGCTGTGATTTATTTTCTTTTGAAATCAAGTATGTGTCAGCTTTAGAAGCCATTTTTATTAGAATCCTCCTTGCTGCCACATTCATGTACCTGGTAAATTGGGAGGGGGGATTATAGAGAGAGATGAAAGTTAGACATAACAACATTCTTCTTCTGATTCAAGGCTGTGCCATCCTGCACCTGGGGTAGCAGTGGTTGAAGGAATGTCTCCAGTTGGGACGATTGGTGATTATAATTGGACCATGTGATGGACTGATGGGTGCAGGGGATGGGTTTTGGATTTTCAGCTATGGAGGGAAATCCCAGAACTTTCAGATTCGGGTTTTCCCAGATGTGCCAATATGATTTCTCTAAATAAATTCTTACTTTATGGTCCTATTATGGTAGCTACAGTATAGCTTTAAAGGGGTTGAAGTATTATTTTAAATGGTCAAGAAATATTCAACTCATGAATCATGAATGACCTCATCTAAATTAATATTCCTACCTGACATATCAAGGAAGCTCACAGTATGTGGTATCAGGAAGTAACATAAAATGTCTGTCGAACTTGGCCAATAATTGCCTAGTTTTCTGAATCATAATTATCATTTGCAGGATGGATCTATCTCATTTTCCTGAAGGTTAATTGAGTTTAGATCACTGAAATATAATTTATGTCTGATAGATAAAATTTGTATGAATCACACATTTCCTCTCCCCACCCCCACAAAAAAAGTTTGAGTGGTATATAGTTAATTAAGAAGATATTGAAACATTTGACTACAAAGTTATTTAATCTATGCTTCCACAAAGAAACTTAAAAAGAATCATCCAGATAACCTCTGGAGATATTGAAAAAAGCCAATACAAATACAGAGAGTTAAAATGGAGATGGTAGGTCAAGTATTTGAATTGCAGTCCATGGCTTACTGTGAAATGGAAGCATAATTTATTAGGTATGGGGGTTTCTGCACAATGGAAAGTGATCTCTTCTAGTGTTAATTCTGACACAGGGATTTTCCTTGATCCACTTTACAGAGTGAGAAAAATCCATAAATTGTGCAGGAAAACAAGGCTATACGGATGGCAGTGTATTAAAGCTAAGAATCCTACATAATTTTGATCAAAGAACAAAAAAGAGCAATGTAATTAATTACTGGACTGGATCAACTAAAGAAGAGGCTGCAAAGTTTTCAAGATTGTACAAGGGTACCAAGTTTACATGCCGTCATTTTAATACATTAAAGTTGCTTTGCCCAGGTAAATGAAAGGGATTATGAATTTATATTGGGATTTTTTAATCTTGATAAATCTGTGGGCCTATTCTTTTCTTGATCTGTTGCCAATCTCAGTCATGTTTCACATAATAAGAGTTGTACTAAATACAACAACAAAAATGCAGAACAGGGGTGGCAGGTGAATTCAAAATTAAAACTCTCTCTTTCATTGCCTTCTTTGAAACCTCACTCTGGATTATGTTTAAACCTGTACAATAATATATTCATATCAGGTTGAATATCAGAACTGTCCCTCTAACCCAGAATGCGAATAAAGCATGTTCTTGGATTATATGATCTAAGCTGCGAATTTAAGCACAACTCTTCTTCAAACCATTTACCTGAATACATAAAGGGAAGACTCCATTTACTCCCATTTTGTTTCCATATTAAGCCCTCTACACAGGCAAATCACCAAATGAAATTTTAGATAACTTTAAATCATTACTGAGGCTTGGACTAGGTTCACTGATTACCAGTCAGCTTTTCATGCAGGTTACATCTTCTCAAACAAACTTAGTTTTGCAAAGATCTTGGGACAACATAGATTTTTTTAAAAAAGCATTAGCAGCAAGCCTCTGCAGTTTTACCATGACCCATAAGTGTCCTTGATGTTCCTGAGGAAAAAAAATCCATGCATTCCAGGATATTCCTTGGCAAGAGTGAAGAAACCAAGACTAGGTTGCTCACAACATTCTCCCTTCCCCTAATTTCAACTGATGTCAGTGATGGAGACTTGGTGTTTAAATTAACCCCCTTTATAAAATTCCTCCCCTAGTTTTAGGTAAGAATAAACGACAGAGAAAATGTACCTCGTTTATTTTTATTTTGCATTTCTGAACTGCCCATTTCTTTCAAGGAGAGACTCTGGGTGGTGTAGAATAAAATGCCAGACTATATAAAAATGACTGTATATAACAATTAAAATGTTAAAATTAAATTTTCAATTTTTTGTGAGACAGCTCTCAGGGCACCAACAAACCCCATGGCTATTTGCTTCTTTAGGCTCCCCAGGTGAGGCCATAGAGCCATGTTTTACTCTTTTTCAGAAGGCCAGGGGACTGTAGGCTTGCCACACCTCCATGGGGGAGAATATTCCACATTGCAGGAAGAACAACAGAGAAAGATCACTTTTAGCTGCCTAGAGTTCCCCTTGACCAGGGAAATGAGGCGGGGTATAAATTTAATAAAAATAAATAAATAAATTTCTAGATCCCAGAATTCTTTAATTGATGGGATCTATAGCATACCTTCCCTGTCTGACCAGGTGGGACAGGCCAATATAATGGGACAAAGGCAATTTCTTTGGTAGCCTGGCTCATTCCATGCAGGGCTTTATATGTCACAACCAATACCTTGACTTGGATGGGCTAGCAAACTGGCACCCAATGCAATTCACAGAGCAGAGGTGTTATATGTGACTTTTGGGGGGCACCTAATATAGCTTGACCTAGCAAAAGCTTCTGGATACTTTTCAAGTATAACCCCATCTAGAATGTATTGCAATAATTTTAATGGGATGACCAGGGCAGAAGTAACCAAATGGCCCATTCAGAAAGGGGCATAACTAGCACTCAACATGGAGTTGAGCAAAGGCTAGGAAAGGCACAGTTGCTACCCATTCTTTGAGCAGGAAATGTGAATCTAAAAGGACCCTCAGGTATAAAAGAAACTTGTTCATTGAACTCTCATAATTAATATCTTTATGTGTTAATGCTTCACTGATTTTCCCCTCACTTTACTTTTTTTGGGAAAAGGGTTATGGATTGTTTCGCATAAAATGGACTACAGATGAGTCAAAACAGAAGTGGAAGTTAGAGATTAATTGTGGGGGGACACAAGTTGATAATTACTATGCAAAGCAGTTCAAAGGAATATTTTGAAAAGTGGGTTAACATGAGCAAAGCACTTATCTTTGAAGTATGAAAGCAGACACATTGTTGTGACTCCGCAGCATGCTGCTGAACTGATGGAGGAGTCTGACTCCGAAGGAGAGCAGTTGGAAGAAAGGGAGACGTCAGGTGTTCACATTGTTCCAGACAATGGCCCCTCTACAAGCTATCAGGAGCCAATAGTGTCAGACAGTAGTGGGGAGGAGGCTGTGAGTGATACCAGGACAAGGAGGCTGCTCAAAAAATAGCAACAATGCAAGAGGGGCAGAGTTCGAGCTACAGCTGACCAGTAATTGACCACACCCAAGAGCATTTAAAAGGGGTGTGGTTGGGATCTGCCCTCTCCAGATAACAAACTGAAACCTTGAGAGAAAGAGCATCAAACCTTGCATCTGGAATTCCTGTTTGGCATTTATCATCTATGCCTTTGTGAGTGCCTTATCACTTGGCATTTTGCCTGGACTAACTGGGAAATGTGCCAGGGGCTATTGGCACTAGTACTATTCCTTGGTCTTTGAAAAAGATGGAGTTTTACAGTTTTCTGTTTAAATCAAACATTGTGCTTTTAAACAGTGGTCCTGCTCCATGATTTTCGGGCATGGGACAGAACACACATCCTGTGCCATATTCATGTGGCATCTTCAAAAGGAATATGTCCATTTGTGTGGATATGCTGATTCCTTGCTTCACTGGACTTCTAATAAAAGTAGATCCAGGCACTCAGACAATGAGACACCACTTTATAATTGCTACATGATTCTTACTTTGTCAGCTAATATTCATTAAATTGTAAAACTAATACAAACTATAAAATAGAAAAAAGAAAAAAGTGTAGAAAAAACACAATATTTAAAAAAGAAAACAATTTCCGCCTCTGTCACAGCAGACATAAATAATTTTAACAACTTATCATGATCTCTTAAAGTACAACAAACCATCTCTTCATCCCATATTTCACATCATTCTCTATAAACATATCTTTAAAACTTCATCATCCATCCTAATAAACAAAAGTCCACAAAGCCGGAAATAACTTTGTATCTATTATAGGCTTATAACTTGAATTCCTCCCTTTTATATTTATATTTCATTTTCTGTATATATATATTTAAAAAACCGTATATTTCATCATTCAAATGCAGCCTGTAAATATCCATTAAAAGTTACCAAAACTAACAACATAATTATGTTCACCTTAATCAGGTAAAATGTAATAAATAACTTCATTCCCATATAACTCGTGTCTACAGAAAAAGTCCTAAAACATAGTCTTCTGGTCCTAGTTAGAAAAAAAATACATTAAAGATTGTCAAAAATAGTTCCCTTTTTATCTTTGATCAAATAAACTCACATTATATTCCTTTCATTTACTTTGAACAATATTGATCTTAAGACCCTTCAAATAATATCTTGACACATGGTTCACTTTCTTTTTCTCTCTCTTTATTTTCAGTAATTTTCATTGTTTTCATATTTAAAAAAAACATAAAAAACACAGACACATCTTAAAAGCTTCCTATTCTGACTGTGTTACATTTTAAGTTCACTTTATCAATCACTTTCCCTTATAAGTTTAAATTATATTTTAAAGACTTTCTTCTTTGATCTATAGCTTCAGCATTAAAGTCCATCCTTAATGTTCCTGAAATACACTGCAAAGTGCTTCATTTTAATACTATGTTCCAAAATTGTTCAAAATGAGGCATTGCCTCTGTGTTGTTGTTCCAAAAAATTCAATAAATGCCACCGTTTTATCAAATAAGTCCATATTGTCATACTTCAACAATGTTAATTTGTCCATTTCAACATAGTCCAATAATTTTATAATCCAATTGTCAGTAGTTGGTATCTGTTCATTTTCCCACATTTTTGTTCTTGCTGCCGTCACCATATACTGTATCATCCTGTCAAAGAGTTTCAGCTCCACCTGTTTACCAATGCCCAACAAAAAAAAAAAAATCAGGTTTAAACATTAGGTCAACTTTTAATATCTTTTCCATTAACCCCTTTATATGCCTCCAAAATTTCTTTGCTTTTCTATATGTCCAGCACATGTGGTAAAATGTACCTGTTTGGTTTAAGCATTTCCAACAGTTGTTATTTACATCCTTATTCGTTTTAGCTAATGTATCTGGTGTCAAGTACCATCTATACATTATTTTATAAAAATTCTCCTTCAGTCTATAACTCATAGAAAACTTTATTTTTTTAGACATTTCTTCCCATTGTTCCTTCTCCACAGACAAGACAACAATATACCTCTCAATTTCATATTCATCTCCTCACTACATTTCATGAACAATTTTTCATAATTCAACCATTCAGATTCAAACTCCATTCTTTTAAAAGCTTCATTCGTCAAGACCCACATTGGTAGCTTAGCCAGCAATCTTTTTTTATATTTATTCCAAACCCTAGGCAATGCAAATCTTATCACATGTTCTTTAAAGTTAACACTGACTTATTCTTTTTCATAACATATATATCCCTGCCAACCAAATTTTAAGTCATGTCCTTCTAGATTTAACAATCTTTTATTTTTTTAAATAATCCATTCTTTAATCCAAACCATATATGCTGTTTCAAAATAGGTTTTTGAATATGATTAGGTAATCCTAGGCCTCCTCTTATTTTGGTATCTTGCAAAACTTTAAATTGGATTCTTGGTTTTTTTCCTTGCCAGACAAATCTACTCAGATCTCTCTTCCATTGAGTAAACATTTTTTTCATTTCTCAGTATTGGAATCATTTGAAATAAAAACAACATTCTAGGCAATACATTCAGTGGTGGTATTCAGCCGTTCGGCCCGGTCAGGACAAACTTTTAGGAGTAATTTTAATGAGTTTGCCAAATTGGCAAATACCACCCACCTGCCCCCCGTCCTCGGTCTTTCCTGCCCTAAATTCCCTTGTTCTTTAGCTCAGCTGTTTCACGGAGCAGAGTGGATTGCTGTGCCTCAGCTGAGCTAAAAAACAGCTCACCCCTTGCCTGCTCCACCCCTCGCTTGCACATGTGCACACTCTGTTCTGTGCCTTGCCTGCCTAAGCTACCTTCCCATGCGGTGTCTGCCCCAACTGTGCTCCAACTGAGCACCCCTGAACTGCCTGCCAGCCAGGAAAGCCTGCGAGTCACGCCATTCCCCACACCATCCCCATTGCCATTCCTCCCCTGCACTGCCCCCATAGCTTGCCATGCTCCCTGCACTGTCCACGTAGCTTGCTGCATCCTCCCGCACTGTCCCATATCAGAGCTTACCTGGTTCAGCCGGCGCGAAGAACAGGACAGTGTCAGGAGTCAAAGGACTCACTTCAGAGGCCTTGCTTTCTGCACAAGAAGAGACAGTGTAGGCTTCTCCCCCCCCTACCCCAAACCAAGGCCTCTGAAGTGAGTCCCATGACTCCCATCACCACCCTGTTCTTTGCACCAGCTGAGCCAGGTAAGTTCCAGGGTGAGGATGGTGGAGGGGGTCAGCACAGTCAGTGCCAGTGACTGTGGCCTTCACAGCAGTGCTGAAGATGGGGGGCTGGAGCAGCATGCGGCAAGCCCACCACCTGGGAAAGATGGGGGACTGGGCAATAATGCATGGTGGGCAGCCTGGCCCTGTACTCACTCATCCATGTTCCACCATCTTCTTGCAGATTCTGGTGCCATGAGAAGCCTCCAGCTCCTGCCAGTCCTTCCAGAGAAGACTCCAAACAGGGCGGCACCTTGCTGCTGGGTCAGCGGCAGCTGCTTCTATCAGCTGCTGCTCTTGCTGGGAGAGCAGATTGGAACTTAGGAGCTATCAGCCACTGCTTTGGGTCCTCTAAGTCCCATCTGGAAAGCACTGCCTGTGGATGAAAGAAACAGCATTCAAAACAGTTTCTCTCAGCCACAGGCAGTGCTTGTTACAATTTGTTACACCAGACTTCTTTTTCTTCTTTTTAGTTAGAAATTTACTCTTTCAATTGTCCAATATTAAAACTCAGCCTTTACTTTGCCCACTTAGTCAACTTTAAATATTCTTTTAGCCCTCACAGAAGCACAAAAGCGCTTTTCAAAACACTACAGCTTTCAAAACTTTTAGACTTCCGGTTCTTGCTTTTCAAGAAGTGCCATTGAAATTTCTTTATTTATATTCCACAACATTTATAATCCAAGGGAAGTGTAGATATAAGACAGCCAAAACTTCTTAAATAGCCCAAATTAATCCATCAGTTTATTTGGAACTTGGGGAAACGGCAAGGCTTAAAGTGGAAATATGGTTCCCACTGTTTATTATTGTCATGGCCACTGTCTTCGTCCCTCCCCCACTGTGATTTGAGATCTCCATTAAGAACTCCTTCTGAAAGGAACGATCTCTCCCTACTTGGAGTGCGAGGGAGCCGATAATCCAAGGAAGGCTGCTTCTCTGCACCCCCACAGTGAGAAAGAGAACTTGCCCGACTTCTTTCAAATTATAATAATATTGAAAATAATAGAGCAGCAAATTAAAGATATAGCCAAGTAGATTAGCAGTTGTGAAATTCAAAGCACACAACAAGGAAAATCTCTCATTTCAGTCAAAGCAGAAATGTTTTTATTAAGCCATCAGTGGAGAGACTACAATGTCAACACCTGGCCAAGAAGAAGCAATGATATTCTGGACACAATTATAGGAAAACTCAAAGAAATATAAGAAAAATCCAGCAATGGCTGAATTTATTTATTTATTTATTTCTTTATTTATTTATTTTATTCGATTTATATCCCGCCTCTCTTCCCCCAATGGGGAACTCGAGGCGGCGAATAACGTGGATGAGGTTAAAAAAAAAAAAAACTAAATTCAAGAAATTATAATAATAGTATAAATAGTGAAGAAAAAAGTACTGAAAATCAAGAATTCACCAGAACCAAGCGAAGATGAAGTCCATGTATTTTGGTTTTGTCTGACTGGTCTACACCCACTTGTTGCTGAACAGTATAACAATACACTGCAAGGAGGTGAAATTGAATATTTGTTTATATGTTGTAAAACTTACCTGATAGTGAAAGATCCAGCAAAAGGGGCAGCATAAGGCAACTACAGGGTAATTGCCTGCTTACTAACAGCTTTCAGATTGCTAATTGGTATGATAGCTAATGCAATCCACCAGCATCGAGTTGAAAGCAAGCTTTTTACAGGTGAGCAGAATGGAAGCTGCCTAAGCAGCAGAAGAACAAAAGATCATTTCCTAACTGACAAGATGATTTTGGAAAACTGCATCAGAACAAAGACCAACTTGAATGTAGCTTGGATTGATTACAAGAAGGCATTCAGCTCCCTGCCACATGTTTGGATAATCAAGTGCCTAGAAATAATAGAAGTCAGTAGAAACATCAGAGGCATCATACATCAGATACCTCAAGGGCATCAACAGTAAATGCTGCCATTTTTGATGAACTACTAAACTGATGTAAAATGTGAATATATTTGCTATTGTGACAAGCTGCATTTTTATGTGACCCAATGTTTTAGTTAATGTTGCTGTTCTTGATCAGATGAAGAGGACATGTTTATATTCCCCAAATGCTACGTAGTGAAGTTTCATATTATATGCACAGACATCAGAAGTGGATTAATGTCCAAAATTTTAATCTGTTGTCCATTGAAGTGAAGAAGTACAAGGAAATTGCCAAGATAAATCCCAAGTAGCTCAGTGATTTTGGGCAAATGTTTACACTCATTGGGATATGCCAATTTAAAATTAAACTGATGAAGCTTCTATTTCCCTGGACAAAAAATATTTTGATTTTCCATATCTTTAGCCTTACTGCATTTTTGCTTTCATTCTATGTATAGAACACATATAGAACACTTCTCTTCTATGTGTATAATAGGAGTTTTGGCGTATGAACAACCATTACAGGTAGTTCTCTATTTATGACTGTTATTGAATCTGTCCATTACAATGGTAAATCATGACAATCAGAAAGTGGATCATGTTACTGTATCCATTTTAAGACCTTTTTTGTGGTGATTGTTAAGTGAATGCAGTGGGGAATACTACAGTCACAAAGAGAAGTGTTTGCTAGGGGGCATTTTTACAAAAAGAAAAAGAAAAAGAAAACAGAAGAAAATGACAGTTTTCAGCAATCATAAATTTTGTTGCAAATGGTCAGAAATGTAGGGTGGTTACTAAGTGTCCAACATGCAGTCACATGACAATGGAGAAGTTCCAGACATTGGAATTTTGGAACCAAATTATAACTACCCATAGGGGATCCATTGTAAATTTGACCAGCCACTAAGCAACTGGTTGAAAATCCAAGATTAGTGTACCCATTTATTCTCCTTCTAGATCATTGTGATAAGTAACTTTACCTATCATACATCTAACAGCCTAAGACTGTTAGATGGTCTGCTCAAAAGCAAATCATAATCTGAATCCTTGGCATATAATTATGAAGCCGACAGAACTTCAGATATACCCAGCATTGACAACATGAAATATTTCACAAGTACACATTATCACATCAATCAGGTTGCATTTAAAAGGGGGAAATTTGACTTTGTCATGATATAGTTCTTAAAGTAATAAATTCTTTACAATTGGTAAAGCCTGAGGTAGGCCTAATTTATTCATTACAGACCCTGAAAAATAATTAAGCCTTGCTTTCTTTCCTGATGCTTCATTACAGTCTAGCCCTTTCTCTGCAGCAGCCAAGTGACTGAATGCTTATTAAAATAAATTAACTGCAAAACTTTTAGCTCTGTCTAAAAGAAAAGCTAATCCACTTTTCTAGTAGAAGCAACATTGATTAAATAAACCTGGTTTCATGCAGAGTAGCCTAATTCCGTTAGCCACAGTTTTCAATCTTAAATCATTTTGTATCTATATTAGTTTGAGCAGGATATAATGAGCTCTGAGTTTATAATTGCTGTTAAGCTCTTTCAGCAAGTGTTTTTACTGACAGGATGGGTGGTTTTTACAGCTCCACAGACTCAACCAAACACACCCACACTTTTGTTTCCATTCAGCTCCTTTACATATATTAATTTTATACATGGCTGATACTCGATGTTGGCAAAGTAGAGCAGTTGCTGGGATCCATAAAGTGCTTGAGAACCAGCTGTTCAGAGACATGTCATCTATTTACAGTTTTTTAAATTCTATTGTTTTGTGGGTTTTCATTCGAAACTATATCCCATATAATTTATTGCCCATCAGTCAAGTGTCATGTTAAACTGTGTTTACTATGTTCACAGTGACACAGGGTTGTCTATAGGATAAAAAATATGTGAAGTGGTTGAAGTATATGCCATATTTTATGCCAATAATCAAATCAGGTTGGTTTCATCCACCTTTTGGAGTGATTTCTATCCAGGACAAAGAAGTGTTTAAAGTCTCATCCACAAAAGTTGTCATGAACACATATTTTTGCATCTTCTTCCAAGTTGCTAATTAATCTTCATAGAGATCCATAACGGGAGTTTCCGTTTGAAGTGGGCAGGACTGGATGCAAAGTCTGCACACTCTGCAGCTTTGATCCAGGCTTCCCCAGTGGTGGACTCCTAGAGGACCCTAAGTCCCCCTAGAGGACCCTAATATCCCTGGAAGGGGGTGAAGTGATGGGGACGCAACAGGGCAGGCAAATCGTAGCTCCCCCACCTGTGTTCTGTTTGCTCCCTAAAGCCATTGACAGGATGAAGTGACGGCTAAGCCGCCATTAAGTCAGGCTCATCCAGAGAAAAAATATTTTGCTGGTGGAGAGAGGTGAAACGAACAAGAGGCGAGAAGGGGTGAGTGAAATACCTTCTGATGAGATGAACCCCTAAAGATTGCCACGGAAAAAGAATCCTACAGTAGAGGGCTAGCGGCGAACTGACAGTGTGTAGGGACTGTTTTATTTACTGAAACAAAGTATCAATAATAGCACAGAGATCGCGAGATTCCAGCTCCAAGAGGGATCTGAGTGGAGGAATGAAGAGCGATCATATAGATTTGCTTGCTCCAATATAAGAATTGAATTTGAAATTGAAGATATAATGGCGGAAAGGCAGGAGATAAGAGGACTGTTAAAAAGGATTATTTCAGTCTGGGATAACTGGAAAGAGGACTTTATGAAGGATTTAGAGACATTTAAAAATGAAATCTGGAGCGTGCTGGCTGAAGGAGAGATGGGGGAGGAGAAACCGGAACAGTTAAAATATTTGATGGAAGATAAAGAGGATTACGAGGTGGCTTCTGTGGGGGATGAAATTATGGAAGCAAATATAATGGTGGAGACCAAGATTGAGAAGATGAAGGAAGCAGCTACAGGCATCAGGCACATATGTAGAAGGTGAAAAAAGAGAATACTGTTAAAATTGACAATAAAGAAAAAGAAGAAGAAAGAGCGGTGTCCCAGACAAATTGGTGAACAATTGGAGAGACAATGAGTTACAAGCAAGCAAACCTCAGAAAAGGTGGTAGCTGATAAAAGAGGAATCCAAAAATGGGAGCTTAGAGCTGATACTGTGAAAGTTAAAAGAAGGAAGGAAATTAAGGGACTGGATACAAGATATAATAAAAATTAAACTGGAGCTTAGATCCGAAACATTCTTACTGGGAATCTTCAATGAAAAATATGAGAAAAAGGATTTTATTTAATGTTACATATAATTATGATCACCAGAATACTTTTTGCACAGGAGTGGAAAAGCAAGAACCTCCCCACGGAATACCAAATGATATATAAAATCATGGACTGCATGGAAATGAATAGATTGTCACTAATACTCGAGGATAAGAGGGAAGATGACTTAAGTTGGAATCCATGGTTAGAAGAGAAAAAGAAATTGAAAGGCTAAGTTAAAACTGAGGAAAGGAGAGGGAACGACAAAGGAGATAAGATATTGTGAAGTAAACATATATTTTGAAAGAGTTAATCATATCAAACAAATAGTATATTGCACTATATAACATCATAGTATAATATAACTAAAAGATACTCCATGAATGAGAAATGGAACTAAGCAACTCTTTCTTACCAAATA